>WAAF01016053.1:4489-56192 GCA_013400475.1 Tricholaema leucomelas
AGACCATAGCACTAAGTGCCTCATCCAGTCTTTTCTTGAACACCCCCAGGGACGGTGACTCCACCACCTCCCTGGGCAGCCCATTCCAATGCCAATCACTCTCTCTGGGAAGAACTTCCTCCTAACATCCAGCCTATACTTCCCCCAGCACAACTTGAGGCTGTGTCCCCTTGTTCTGTTGATGAAGGAAAGCAGGCATTTGTGATTCAAATGCTTGGCAATCATGCTGTAAGCTCTTCAAGGACTTGAGAATATTTGCAGAATTTGGGTGCAAGCAATGGCACTCATCTTGAAATGATTAGCTGTCCTCAGATCAGACCTATTAGCTAGGTTGCTACATTGGCAATTGTTCTAATCTAGCCATCTGAGGAGCAGCAGGAACAAATATTTTATGACTTTCAACTTGCAAAACACTTCTTGTAATCAGATTTCTTTTATGTTTCTGGTTGTAGGCAAAAACTGATGCACCTACTGTGTTACTCAATAATGCTCTGCAGAAGTGGTAATGATGCACATCTTAGCAAACGACCACGACATTTAAGCACACTTCACAGAAATGTTTTGGTAGTGACTAGGACTGTCATGATTGGAGAATTTGCAATAGGTCTCCTCTAGTATTTAGACAGATCACAACTTTCCTTTTTCTGGTGATAAATTAAGGTCTCTGTATTGGACACTATTATGTTCCTAGGGTGAGGAAAAAAAAACCCAAACCAGACTAGCTATTGGCAACAATCCACTTTGAGAGGAGATTCAGACTGGGGACTTTCGGAGGTTCGTTCCACCCTTACAGGAACATGCAATATTAAAAGATTTCTAATCCAATGTTAATACCAGTTTTCTGGTGAAAATTGTTCTCTCTTCTATTTGAACTGGATAATCTTATGTGCCTTTTCCAAGTGAAACAGTCCTATGATACCATCCTCCCAAGCTGCCTACAGACACCAAACCAAAACAAGAGCATCCTATTTTAAAAACATTCCAGTTTGCACCACCACATTTATTTCCACTATTTAAAGATATTTCCCTGGGGCAAACAATACTTTAAATCCCATAAGTGGAAGAATATTCTCAGTCTAGGTATAACAGTTATTAAGAAATAATTCAAGGAACCCAAGACATTTCTATCTACCAATCTACTCTGCTCAGTAAGCCCCTGGCTGCAGTGCTGAGTCCAGCTCCGGAGTCCTCAGCACAGCAGAGATAGGAACCTTTTGGTATGCAGCTACAGAAGACCACAATAATGATGGGAGGCCTAGAGGTCCTGTAACAACAGGCTGAGAAAGTTGAGGTTGTTCAGCCTGGAGAAGAGAAGGCTCCAGAGAGACATTGTTGCAGCCGCTCAGTACTTAAAAAGGCCGATGAGAAAGCTGGGGCCAGACTTTCGAGCAAGGCCTGTTGTGACAGGACAAGGGATGANTCTGCATGTTCCTGAAGAAGATGGTAGTAGATAATTTTAGGGTGAGTAAAGAGTTTTCTTAGTGAAAAATGCCTTCCCTCCCTTGACAGCAAAGGCTGGACTCCTGCTGTCCAGGTGGTATTTTAAATCCTTGTTCTGTTCATTTGTGACAATAAAGAAGTGCTTTTTAGAAGTGCTCATCACTACTCTTTCTGTCTCTGAGTTTATGTCTCATAATGGCAGAAATCTAAGTAGTCCAAGTGGAGAAGCAAATGAACCTCTTTAAAACCATTAGAGTGACCATTAGATCTTTATACATTTTAATCCATGATGGTAGCTATCGACATCAGTTTGAATGCCACTGCCTCACTGCTGGTTGCATTTTATCTACTTTCAAAGCAAATTCTAAGGATGTAAAAATGTCTGTCAGATACTTAGAGAACAGAAAATTCTAGCATCATTTGGACCATGATACAGATATTTTGGTAGATGAAGCCTTCGATGTAAGAAATAAGTCTGCATTTAAAAGAAAAATGGCATTAGCACATCGGTGAATGTGAACTCATTCACATGGTGAATGGTGAATCTATTTTCAAGGCATTTCTCATATTTGTAAATATCAAACAAGACCTTACTCTATCATTTTTAACTGCTGCTAAAAGCACTTTACTTCTTCCTAACACATGCCAAACACCAAATTTTTTTTCACTGCAACATGTTTGTTGATACATGCAAGACAAAGAAAATGATTGTATGTTTCCCAAAACAGTTAAGCATACACAATAATATTCTGTAAGTGCATGTTATGCTATGCTATGCTATGCTATGCTATGCTATGCTATGCTATGCTATGAGTCACATACAGACCCTGATTCTGCTGACACAATGTCCTCTTACAATAAAATGTACAACATTCCTAACTGACAGCCTCCCTAATTCAAATTAGAAACTTTTATATAGGTCATGTGCAATCATCTTACACATATAAATAACCTGCATCCTTGTCCTTCTCCACTGCTTCAGTATGAATAGAATAGAATCAACCAGGTTGGAAGAGACCTCCAAGATCATCCAGTCCAATCTATCACCCAGCCCTATCCAGTCAACTAGACCATAGCACTAAGTGCCTCATCCAGTCTTTTCTTGAACACCCCCAGGGACGGTGACTCCACCACCTCCCTGGGCAGCCCATTCCAATGCCAATCACTCTCTCTGGGAAGAACTTCCTCCTAACATCCAGCCTATACTTCCCCCAGCACAACTTGAGGCTGTGTCCCCTTGTTCTGTTGATGAAGGAAAGCAGGCATTTGTGATTCAAATGCTTGGCAATCATGCTGTAAGCTCTTCAAGGACTTGAGAATATTTGCAGAATTTGGGTGCAAGCAATGGCACTCATCTTGAAATGATTAGCTGTCCTCAGATCAGACCTATTAGCTAGGTTGCTACATTGGCAATTGTTCTAATCTAGCCATCTGAGGAGCAGCAGGAACAAATATTTTATGACTTTCAACTTGCAAAACACTTCTTGTAATCAGATTTCTTTTATGTTTCTGGTTGTAGGCAAAAACTGATGCACCTACTGTGTTACTCAATAATGCTCTGCAGAAGTGGTAATGATGCACATCTTAGCAAACGACCACGACATTTAAGCACACTTCACAGAAATGTTTTGGTAGTGACTAGGACTGTCATGATTGGAGAATTTGCAATAGGTCTCCTCTAGTATTTAGACAGATCACAACTTTCCTTTTTCTGGTGATAAATTAAGGTCTCTGTATTGGACACTATTATGTTCCTAGGGTGAGGAAAAAAAAACCCAAACCAGACTAGCTATTGGCAACAATCCACTTTGAGAGGAGATTCAGACTGGGGACTTTCGGAGGTTCGTTCCACCCTTACAGGAACATGCAATATTAAAAGATTTCTAATCCAATGTTAATACCAGTTTTCTGGTGAAAATTGTTCTCTCTTCTATTTGAACTGGATAATCTTATGTGCCTTTTCCAAGTGAAACAGTCCTATGATACCATCCTCCCAAGCTGCCTACAGACACCAAACCAAAACAAGAGCATCCTATTTTAAAAACATTCCAGTTTGCACCACCACATTTATTTCCACTATTTAAAGATATTTCCCTGGGGCAAACAATACTTTAAATCCCATAAGTGGAAGAATATTCTCAGTCTAGGTATAACAGTTATTAAGAAATAATTCAAGGAACCCAAGACATTTCTATCTACCAATCTACTCTGCTCAGTAAGCCCCTGGCTGCAGTGCTGAGTCCAGCTCCGGAGTCCTCAGCACAGCAGAGATAGGAACCTTTTGGTATGCAGCTACAGAAGACCACAATAATGATGGGAGGCCTAGAGGTCCTGTAACAACAGGCTGAGAAAGTTGAGGTTGTTCAGCCTGGAGAAGAGAAGGCTCCAGAGAGACATTGTTGCAGCCGCTCAGTACTTAAAAAGGCCGATGAGAAAGCTGGGGCCAGACTTTCGAGCAAGGCCTGTTGTGACAGGACAAGGGATGATGGGTTTAAATGGAAAGAGGGAGATTCATAGTATCACAGAATCACCCAGCTTGAAATGCACCTCTAAAGGTCATCTAGCCCAAACCCCTCTGCAGTAAGCAAGGACATCCTCAACTAGATCAGACTGCCCAGAGCCCTGTTGAGCCTTGTCTTGATTATCTTCAGCGATGGGGCCCCAACCACCTCTCTGGGCAACCTGTTCCAGTGCTCAATCACCTTCATTGTAAAGAAATTTTTCCTAACATCCAATCTAAATCTACTCTTCTCTAGTTTCAAAAGATTCCCCCTCATCCTATCACTACAGGCATTCATAAACACTCCCTCNGCTATGCTATGCTATGCTATGCTATGCTATGAGTCACATACAGACCCTGATTCTGCTGACACAATGTCCTCTTACAATAAAATGTACAACATTCCTAACTGACAGCCTCCCTAATTCAAATTAGAAACTTTTATATAGGTCATGTGCAATCATCTTACACATATAAATAACCTGCATCCTTGTCCTTCTCCACTGCTTCAGTATGAATAGAATAGAATCAACCAGGTTGGAAGAGACCTCCAAGATCATCCAGTCCAATCTATCACCCAGCCCTATCCAGTCAACTAGACCATAGCACTAAGTGCCTCATCCAGTCTTTTCTTGAACACCCCCAGGGACGGTGACTCCACCACCTCCCTGGGCAGCCCATTCCAATGCCAATCACTCTCTCTGGGAAGAACTTCCTCCTAACATCCAGCCTATACTTCCCCCAGCACAACTTGAGGCTGTGTCCCCTTGTTCTGTTGATGAAGGAAAGCAGGCATTTGTGATTCAAATGCTTGGCAATCATGCTGTAAGCTCTTCAAGGACTTGAGAATATTTGCAGAATTTGGGTGCAAGCAATGGCACTCATCTTGAAATGATTAGCTGTCCTCAGATCAGACCTATTAGCTAGGTTGCTACATTGGCAATTGTTCTAATCTAGCCATCTGAGGAGCAGCAGGAACAAATATTTTATGACTTTCAACTTGCAAAACACTTCTTGTAATCAGATTTCTTTTATGTTTCTGGTTGTAGGCAAAAACTGATGCACCTACTGTGTTACTCAATAATGCTCTGCAGAAGTGGTAATGATGCACATCTTAGCAAACGACCACGACATTTAAGCACACTTCACAGAAATGTTTTGGTAGTGACTAGGACTGTCATGATTGGAGAATTTGCAATAGGTCTCCTCTAGTATTTAGACAGATCACAACTTTCCTTTTTCTGGTGATAAATTAAGGTCTCTGTATTGGACACTATTATGTTCCTAGGGTGAGGAAAAAAAAACCCAAACCAGACTAGCTATTGGCAACAATCCACTTTGAGAGGAGATTCAGACTGGGGACTTTCGGAGGTTCGTTCCACCCTTACAGGAACATGCAATATTAAAAGATTTCTAATCCAATGTTAATACCAGTTTTCTGGTGAAAATTGTTCTCTCTTCTATTTGAACTGGATAATCTTATGTGCCTTTTCCAAGTGAAACAGTCCTATGATACCATCCTCCCAAGCTGCCTACAGACACCAAACCAAAACAAGAGCATCCTATTTTAAAAACATTCCAGTTTGCACCACCACATTTATTTCCACTATTTAAAGATATTTCCCTGGGGCAAACAATACTTTAAATCCCATAAGTGGAAGAATATTCTCAGTCTAGGTATAACAGTTATTAAGAAATAATTCAAGGAACCCAAGACATTTCTATCTACCAATCTACTCTGCTCAGTAAGCCCCTGGCTGCAGTGCTGAGTCCAGCTCCGGAGTCCTCAGCACAGCAGAGATAGGAACCTTTTGGTATGCAGCTACAGAAGACCACAATAATGATGGGAGGCCTAGAGGTCCTGTAACAACAGGCTGAGAAAGTTGAGGTTGTTCAGCCTGGAGAAGAGAAGGCTCCAGAGAGACATTGTTGCAGCCGCTCAGTACTTAAAAAGGCTGATGAGAAAGCTGGGGCCAGACTAAAAAAAAATNCACTGTACAGTTCCTATAAAGTCTCATGGAGCCTTCTCTTCTCCACACAGAACAACTCCATCTTCCTCAGCCTGTCTTTGCAGCAGAGGTGCTCCAACTNTTGAGCCTTGTCTTGATTATCTTCAGCGATGGGGCCCCAACCACCTCTCTGGGCAACCTGTTCCAGTGCTCAATCACCTTCATTGTAAAGAAATTTTTCCTAACATCCAATCTAAATCTACTCTTCTCTAGTTTCAAAAGATTCCCCCTCATCCTATCACTACAGGCATTCATAAACACTCCCTCTCCAGCCTTCTTGCAGGCCCCCTTCAGGCACTGTACAGTTCCTATAAAGTCTCATGGAGCCTTCTCTTCTCCACACAGAACAACTCCATCTTCCTCAGCCTGTCTTTGCAGCAGAGGTGCTCCAACTTCCTGATCATTCTCATGGCCTTCCTTTGTACCCACTCCATCAACTTCATGTCCTTTCTGTATTGAGGGCTTCAGACCTGAAAGCAGTACTCCAGCTGAGGTCTCAGCAGAGCAAAGTGGCAGAATCACCTCTCTGGATTTGCTTGCTACACTTCCTTTGATGCAGCTCAGGATGTGATTTGCCTTCTGGGCTCAAGCTCACACTGCCTGCTCATATCCAGCTTCTAGTCCATCAGCACCCCAAGTTCTTTTCCACAGGGCTGCTTTCTATCACCTCATCCCCCAGTCTGTATTGATACTGAGGATTGTACTGGCCCAGGTGCAGAACCCTGCACCTGTTCTTGTTGAATCTCATGAGGTTCACCTGAGCCCACCTCTCCAGCTTGTCCAGGTCCCTCTGGATGACATCCTGTCCCTCTGGCATATTGACAACACTCAACTTGGTGTCACCTGCAAACTTGCTGATGGTGCACTTGATCTCGCTGTTGATATCATTGATAAAAATAACAAATGGTACAGGTCCCAGTATGGACCTCTAAGGAATGTGTCACTGCTCTCCATCTGGACTTTGAGACATTAGCCACTACCTTCTGGATGTGACCATCCAGCCAACTCCTTATCTACTGAATCTGCAGAAGACTTTCTAAGCTTTGGGGGAGGAGGAAATGTATTGATGATTGAAATGATTGAAAAATCTCGGGAAAACTGCAATTTTTCCGTGTTTGTTCTTTGGAAAGAATTGCAACAAGGTCATTTCAGAGTAGAACTTTTGTTCTAATCAGATAAGTAGATTTGGTGTCATGGACCTGGGGCTACAGTGGATGCCAACCTGAATGTGATATAAAAGCACATTCTCAGTGCTATGGTAAAAGAGTGTGTCAAGTATGAGTACTCTGTTCATCCCTAGTGAGGCAGTACTGAATTCAGGTTTGGGCTTTCCACTTCAAGAAGGATGAGGAGGCAAAATCTCCTAAGGTGTATGTTGGTCTAGAAGGCTATGGAATAATCAAATACCTACCTACAACTCAATCCCCAAGCTGCAACTGAGTATGTTTAAAATGGACATTAGGAAAATATTTTCACAGAAGGAGTGGTCAGGCATTGGAATGGGCTGCCCAAGGAGGTGGTTGAATCACCAAACCTGGATGTATTTAGAAGTCGTTTGGCTGTGGTACTTGAGGATATGGTTTAAGGGTGAACTTTGTAGAGTAGGGGTAACTGTTGGATTTGATGATCCTGGAGGTCTTTTCCAACTGGAATGTTTTTGTGATTCTGTGATCTGCAGGAGTGTTAAAAAGGTGTTAATCATTCTTCTTGTTAGGACTAGGGGACTGTAGGGAAGAACGGCCACAAATAGCATTTGGGGGTGCTGCAGATCAGACACTAGTGGCCGGGCAGGGAAGGATTCCAAATATTTTGTTGGAGTTCATATAGATGGTTGAGTATTGCCATCAGTACTGACAATAGTCCACTTTGAGACTCAGTTTGGGATCCCTTTCAGCCCATATGAAACCTATCATTCTAGAAATAGCTGTGAATCCTCTTGCATTCAAGGCAGTAAGACAGAATTTAGTATCACAAGCACTTCCAGATGCCGGGAGTCAGTAATCAGTAAACTGGCAGCCTGACATGGTGCAGATTCCTGTATGCCAAGAAACAGTATAAGCATAGCATCATAGCTGGAAACAAGCTGCAGCTGACTCACTGATCTCTGAAAAATCACACCTTTTGGCCTGAGACATTCTATTGCTTTTCAAATCTCTGCACATCTGTCTTGAAAACTGTCTGCTCATTAATGTACTATTTTTGGAACAGGACGAACTAAAATAGTTTTAATTCTGCCTTTCAATGTAAATTTTTTTATATGACTTTTTACATTCAACACTGTACAAATAAACCCTATGGCAGAGATGTTCACAAAGACTATTTTTTCTCCTTTCCAGAGCATATCTTAAGGTGATCTCCCTGCCTTTAAAATTCCTGCAAAAAGTCAAGGAGGCAAACATTTGTCTGAACAGAAACACAGAAATATTTCTGCTCTGATCACCTTTGATATTTCCTTTTGGTCTTGAGACAATTCTATAAAAGTTCTATTCTGAATCTGCAAACTCAGATGCAGACTGTACCCTCTGCTTGCCTGGAAAACATCCTTTAACTCCTAAATATTTGGTGTGGAGAAAATAAGAGCTCTCACAGTGGTAAAAGATAAAAACTAGAGTGGAAACTGAGCATTCAGAGAAGTATTTTCTCTAGCATATAAAAGTCAGGCTGGCTTAAAAATTATAATAAAATCTGCTTTTTCAGCACAGGGACGGGCTGAGAAATGAGAAGTTACCAACTGTTTATCTGTTCTGTTTTCTAGCCCTCTGCTCTTTTTTTGATGGTTAACTGAAAACAAACAAAAGTCTGATGCTGTCAGTGTTTATTCTCACTCAACATACTCACTACTGAAAAATGTTAAATAAGGACATACATTAGAAAAGCAACTAAACTACTGAAGGGCCTTGAACACAAGTCTTATGAGGAACAGCTGAGAGAACTAGGATTGTTTAGTCCTCAGAAAAGCAGGCTGAGGAGAGACCTTTTTGCCCTGTGCAGCTACCATAAAGGAAGCTGGAGAGAGGTGAGGGTTGATCCTTCTCACATGGAACAAGAGATAGGATGAGAGGAAATGGACTCAAGTTCACAGAATCATAGAATATTTGGGGTTGGAAGTGACCTTGTAAGATCATCTAGTCCAACCTCCCTGCCACAGCAGGATCACCTATACTAGCTCACACTGGAAGGCAACCACGCAGGACATGAATATCTCCAGAGAGGGAGACTCCACAACCCACACACTGGGGAGACTGTTCCAATGTTCTGTCATCCTCCCAGTGAAAATTTACCCATTGCTCCTTGTCTTATCATTGGGCATCACTGAGAAGATCCTGGCTCCATTCCCTTGGCACTCACCCTTTACAAATTTATAAACATTAATAAGGTCACCCCTCAATCTCCTCCTCTGCAAACCAAAGAGACCCAGGTCCCTCAGTCTCTCCTCATAAGGAAGATGTTCCACTCCCTCAATCACCTTTGTGGCTCTTAGCTGGACTCTCTCATGCAGTTCCCTGTCCTTCTTGAATGGAGAGGGTCAGAACTGGCCACAATATTCCAGACATGGCCTCATCACAGCAGAATAGAGGAGTAGGAGACCATTTATTGACCACCCTTCTAATACAGCCCAGAATGGCACTGGCTTTCTTGGCCACCAGAGCACATTGCTGGCTCATGGTCAACCTTCCGTCTGTGAGGCCCCCCAGGTCCTTTCCCCCTTCACTGCTCTCCAACAGGTCAGTCCCCAATTTATACTGATCCATGGGGTTGTTCTTTCTTGTCCTTGTTGAACTTCATTCATTTTCTCCCTGCCCAACTCTCCACCTTGTCTAAGTCTCATTGAATGGCAGCACAGCCTTCTGATGTGTCAGCCACTCCACCCTGTTTTGTGTCATCAGCAAACCTGTTGACAGTGCACTCTGCCCTCACCCAGGTTGTTGATGAATATATTGAATAGTACTGGTACCAGGGAGGTTCAGGTTGTATTTTAGGAAAAACTTCTTCACAGAAAGGGTGACTCCACCAGGAAGGTGGTGGAGTCATCATTCTGGAAGATTTAAAAGATTCATGGATGTGATGCTTAGGGATGTGGTGGCTTAGCAGCAGTGGTAGGATTGTGAGCTCTGGGCCAGTAGTTGCACTTTATGAGCTCAAAAGCCTATTTCAACATCAACAGTTCTATCATTCTATGATTTTACATGCATGCCTGCATGTACTCCTGTTCAGATGATGATTACTGTTGCAGTGCTCCTGTACATACAGGACTGAGAATCTCCACTGCTCTGCTACAAATGAGGGGAGGGAAAGGCATTAGAAGGAGGCTGCCTGTTTGGCAAACCCAGTAGGGCAGATGGTCTTTCTCTCATCCATATGGTCACCTTTCTATTAGCTACAGGCTGGGCAGGATCCAGTCATCTTCTTTTAAAACAAAGGGAAACAACACGGCATAATCATTCTAGATGACACTGGACCAAGATGTACAAATCTTACAAGCAGCCTTTCTTCTTAACAGTTCTCTTGACACTTCTATGTTGACAAGTGTGGTGAGACACAAGTTGGTTTACATTTTGTAATAGAGAGATATTTGGGAGAGAGAAGTTAAATGATAGACAGACTGCAGAGAGAAAAGGCAAAAGGAAACTCACTCCTGGGATGAAAGCAGGGCTGCAGAGAAAAACCAGAGAGGAAATCCTTGATTTTTCATAAGTGTTTAAAGAGGTCACGCAAGTATTTGACTTGAAATGCCAAAAGTTGGACGTTCATCCATCAATCATTTTTCAAAAGAAAAACCTTCCATTTAAATTTGAATTAAGTTAAATCTCTCTAAAGAGATTTATTTTTTAACATAAAGATTTCCCCATCGTACTGTTGTGCTTTAAACTGCAAAAGCTCACATTTTTTATTATATATACCTCCAAAGAAAAACCAGAAAACAAACCAACAAAAATAGCCCAACCCCCCCCCCAAAAAACCCAACAAAACCCCCTCCCTCAAAAAAACATTTATTGCACAGTTTTCCTAAGTTTGATTAAAATATATGTGCTATTTTTCAATGTGAATTTTTATTTCTCGTCGGCCTAGGGCTAGATCATGCTATCTCCAGCTGCTAAGGAAACAGGTATTTGTGCATACTTAGGCAGTGCTCTCTGAGAAAAGCAGTATGTGCTCTGAGGTTGTAAAAACAGCAGACTTGTAGTGTGACTGGTTCATGTAGTGGTGTTGAAAGGTGTAAGCACTGTTTTAATTTAAGCACAGATCTTACTCGTCATACAGAAAGCGTTACCAAGCATGACCAACATGCTAGTTTATGTTTACCCCACTGGGCTGGCCTGCAATTCATTACCATCTGATGTCTGAGAGTCTACATGTGTTTGCTGGTCTAATTTAGTTTTAGGAACAGTGACAAAACCTGTCACTGTTCCTGGCTTCAATATTGAATGTTTGCAGAGACTTAGAAGCAGAGAGGCTGTGCATATGATCGCTTTTGAAAAGTGAGTTCTGCTTCTCTTCCTAGAGATATCTCATGGAGGTAGAAGATGGATGGTTGTTTATTCCTGCCTGGCTAAGGCCCTAAGAAAGAGTTCCTCCCTATGTACACCTGAGGTTCAATTTCCAAGCTTATTCTTTTTCCTTTTATAGTACGAAGTTTCTAAAAGCTAAATGATTGTAAACAAAAGTGAAAATAAATCCCAAAATATATATTAAAAAAATCCACACTTAAATGAAGCATTTGTACACTACAGAAATAATAACACTAAGATATCCTCTTTTATTTTATCCGAGCAGAAGTGATTACACAGGTGACTTTTTGTTTTTCATTCAATGTAGGAAAACGATAAATGGCTAGAAAAGATTAAAAAATAAAACAGAAAAAAATAAAACTGGGGCTTCAGTCTGATCATGAGATGGAATGATATGGAAACATGATTGTAAAAGATGAGGTGAAAGGTCCATTTAACTTCATATTCTGCCTCTGGCAGTGGCTCATGACAGCTGCCTAGGAAAAGCTAATAAATCGAATGCAAACATATAGTAACACTACTATGAGATATTATCTCTGCCTCTAGCTATGAATAGCTTTGGGACTGTTTGAGTTGTCCAGACGCTCTCCAGAGCTGTCCATCTCACCACTCAGAGGTGATTGAAGTTTATAGAATCATAGAGTCATTTTGGTGTAGAAATACATATGCCTAGATACACATATGTATCTCAGTCACCTGTCTTCCAAATCTCTCCAAGTTTCTGTCATTAAAAACTCTCCCTTACTTTTTGTAACTCTTTTCTCTGCTTTTACTAATTCCACAGTATTCTTTACAAAATGAATGGGATAAGAACTGCACATAGCTTTAAAGAGATGGGGGTACCAAAGAACTTCAGGCTGAACCTGAAGTTTGAAACTCACCAGAAACAAATTCAGCTATTTGTGCTGTGCTCTTAGAGTACTCTAAAATCAAATTTTATTACAATTATTCACCATTATTTGCTTTTATTGCCTCATGTATAATTTTAAACAGTAGAACTACTTCCCAAAATAGACAAAGTATACTGACTATAATGTCTTTGATGCAGTTACAACTACAAAATAACACAAGCAAAATGTTACTCACTTGTATTTATCTTCTGAAGTGAAATGTGCTTTTCCAGCTGTCTACGAAGTTTCACTTCTGCTCCATATTTACCAGTAGTGCCGTTGTCAGCCAAAATAAAATGAGAATGCATACTGTTGAGCACAGTCAACTTACTCATGGGATTGGACATTGTCTGGTATGGTCGAACCACCTGCATTTTAGAGACAGAAGTGAAAAAAAAAAAAGTAATAAGCAGACAAGAACCTCTGAAATAAATCGGTTTTATGATGCCAGCTGACATAATCATAGAATCATAGAATCAACCAGGTTGGAAGAGATCTCCAAGATCATTCAGTCCAACCTATCACAAACTGCATTTGCTCCGATTGAGACCCAAAAACTATTTTAAAATAATGAAAGGAAAAGAAAAAATATTTGAAATCCTAATTTTGAAGATCAATATATGCAATATATGCAAGAAAAGAAGAAAAAGAGTTGTGAGAGGAAACATGCAACAAGTAACTTCAGGGAATATCCAGCCTGTGATCTTGTCTAAATGATGGGTCAGTCAGAAGAAAGAAGTCACTGCAGCCAGGCATACGTATAGTGGTTGTGAATTTGGTCCTGAAGGTTTAAAGCTGAAAATACTGTTAAACAGGGAACAGTTACTTGGAACTTGTCCATTGATTTTCTTGCTTAACCTACATTGGCTTAGCTAAGTAGTTCAAAGCATTCTACTATTGTGATTATAAAAGGTAACATAATGATACAGAATAAAATAAAACCACAGGTTTTTTAAGTATTGTGCTCAAGCACTGCTGTCCTCTGTGTATAAAGTAGAAAACAACTGTAGCACTTAAGTTAGTGTGGTCACCTCTTGTAACGATGACCTTCTAGACAGAGACGCTGCTCAAAGAGTTATCCATGGTAATCTTTTGCAATAACATCAGTGGCCATTGTTTCAGAGTTAAGCTCAGCTAATGGTTTGTCCTCCAAACATCTGTGTGATACACACCTAGTATGCCCTGTCTGCTGTTGTGCTGGTATGAGGCTAACTGGAATATTTTAATGAGAGAAATTAGATCTTTGGTTGTGAACCGAAAATAATGATGATGTCTGTATCATTCATTGGTGTGCTGAGAGGGATTAACACTTCAAAACGCAAACAGTGTAACCTCACTTTTGCCCTGCTCCTTTCTTTGTCTGGTCTGGTCCGTGTTCGATCTAATTGCTTCTTTTTTAACTCTGATCTGCTTCAATATCTCACCTAGAATCACACAATCATAGAATCACCTCTTCAATATCTTCAAAATATTAATTAATGACCTGGATGAAGGCATGGAGAGCACTGTCAGCAAGTTTGCTGATGACACCACGCTGGATGGAGTGGCTGACACACTGGAGAGTTGCGTTGCCACTCAGAGAGACTTAGACAAGCTGGAGAGTTGGGCAGGGAGAAATTTAATGAAGTTCAACAGGGGCAAGTGTAGAGTTGTGCACCTGGGAAAAGAACAATCCCAGGTTGGAGACTGACCTGCTGGAGAGCAGTGAAGGGGAGAAGGACTGGGAGTCCTGGTGAATGGAAGGATGGCCATGAGCCAGCAGTGTTCTTTTGTGGCCAGGAAGGCCACTGCCATTCTGGGCTGTATTAGAAGGGCTGTGGTTAGTAGGTTGAGAGAGGTTCTCCTTCCCCTGTACCCTGCCCTTTCCAGTTCTGGGCCTCCCCAGTTCAAGAAGGACAGGGAGCCGCTTGAGAGAGTCCAGAGCAGAGTCACAAAGACGATTAAGGGAATGGAACATCTCTGTTATGAGGAGACTGAGGGAGCTCTTTAGTTTGGAGAAGAGGTGACTGTGGGGTGACGTCAGCAATGTTACTAAATATGTAAAGGGTGAGTGCCAGGAAGATGGAACCAGGCTCTGCTGGGTGATGCCAAATGACAGGACACGGGGCAATGGGTGGAAGCTGAAGCATAGGAAGATTCATTTAAAAATGAGGAGAAATCTGTTCTCTGTCAAGGTGACAAAACACTGGAACAGGCTGCCCAGGGGAGTTGAGGAGTCCTCCTCTCTGGAGATATTCAAGAATTGTCTGGTTGTGTTCCAGTGTGATCTGCTCTAGGTGGTCCTGCTCTGGCAGGGGGCTTGGACAGACAATCTTTTGAGGTCCCTACCAGCCCCTCACGTTCTATTATTCTCTAATTTTGGCAATTAACACATAAGTTGTCCTTTGTTTATGTGTATGCACCTGAGATAGAGGGGAGGAGGAAACAGAGAGGGGAGTAGCTTTGAGCCCTTCTGGGCAGTTTGCTTTGTCCAGGAGGGAATTTGGATTTCTGTATTATTTCTTACTTGTACATAACTGTGAATACTTGTATATAACTGTGAATACTTGTACATAACTGTGAATACTTGTATATAACTGTGAATACTTGTACATTACTGTGAATACTTGTATATATTGTGTATATATGCTTGCAAATTTTCCTGTGCTGTAAATATAGCTTCATCTTACTTCCAAACTGTCTGAGTTAGTCTGGGTAATTTTGAATAGTGGGAGGGATAGTTCCTTAACCCATTACAACTGTTATGTTTCAATAGCATTCCCATAAATCCCCCCCTAGATTAGAATCTTTGATGCTTCTTTCAGAGACCCCACCTAACATGTGCACCCACTGTTCTGGCTCTTTCAGAGCAACCCAGTGCAGAGGCTTTTGTGCAGATTCATCAACACAGGCAAGTTCTGCTCTTGGAAAGGTGCATATATGTTACTACATTGTCCCATTCTTATCATCATACAAAGGCAGCTGCCTGAGTTGACAACAGCTTTAGAGTTTCCATTGAGTGGAGAGTTTCCTACGCTTCCTTTGATTTGTTTTCATCAGGAGAAACTCTTCTGCAGGCAGAGTAAATTGTTGCAGAGCTATCCCACGCGTAGCCTCCAGACAGGCCAAACAATAGCATCTGACTGTATTTGGCTGTAGGCTACTTTGGTGAATTTCCAGCGGCGTAATGAAGACTGCACTCATGTGCTATTAGACCAAGGGATGCTGGCTCACCATTCAAAGAAATTCAAGAGAAATACTGTTCTCTGTGTTTTTTACATAAGTCTTGTCTTTCTAGAAAGACCAAACTCCTGAAAATTGGGAAAAGGAAATTCTACCTGAAGAAATGCTGAAGTGCCTTGTTACAAAACTCAGCTGGGGTATACTTAATCTTCAAGGAATTTTCTTCACAGCTCTTGACATCACTCATTTTGCAAATTGAACAAAATCTTCTACTTTTTAATGCACAAAGTGTACACTCCAGTTTTGACAAAAATGCTTCCAGACAGAAATAGATTATGTTGTGAATGTCTTCCTAAGCTTCTCTGCCTTTTTGTTCTTCTAAAGAGCTCTCCAACTGAGACATAATTATTTATAAATAGTATGTGTCAGTAATGCTTTGGCCAGAGATCTCTCTCTGCTAAGTTCCACTTGCAAATGATTGTGGCACTTGAATCAGCTCTTGGGTGGCAAGGGAAACCCATGGATTTCTTCTTCTGTTATAAATTGCCAGATAGAGGTTATTCTTTAAGGTGTTCATCCTGCAAAAGGCAGGAGTGAGAACAGGTGACAGTATCAGCTCAGGTTTGTTTTATACTGGGGTTTTTTTGGTGCCTCATTCATAAACATTGATTCTACAGGCACAAATATCAATACACTGCTGGAATATGTTCATTAACTAGCTGCTACAGAAACAGAAATCATGCACCCCATGCCACACTCAGGAAGAAAAAGAAGGTTCTTTCTCACTAAGAAATCCTAAGAACCAAATAAAACCAAACTAAAACAGTTACAGATATTTTAAATGGATTCCCGCCCCAAATCACAATATATAGACAGATCAGACCAGTAAGATCTGAAAGAAGAGTTGAGTTGCCTGTTCATTGTACGGCTACAGGCTGCTGTGCACGCAGCTCTACTGACAGATGGTAGTTTCTCCCTGAGAACCACAGCTCAGCTCTCTGACAGTGACAGCTTGATGTGCAGTTCTAATGAGCTGCAGCACCAAAGGCTCCATACACTGACTTAGTATTGCTGCTGCAGGGTGGATTAGAAGTCTGCTTTGGTTTATTGTGTACTACTAAGCTATGAGTTGAATCTTATTATTAATTAGTTTTATACTTGTGAAAACGAGAGTACAATTATTTTCAGTTTATTCACGGCATGCACAGTCAACAGCTGAAATACTTAGAAAAAAAACCACCACAAAACATTTTCAAAACCCACACTGTTAGACTATTTTTCTGATTAAGGGATAAGCAAAATCTTCAAAAAGGCGAGAAAATCAACTAGGCTTTGAGACTGTTTCCTTGAGGTGAATTGCCTTTCCACAACACTCAGCAGGTTTTCAATTTCTCACTCTTGTAGTTTCCACTCCTTTGTTCTTTTCAATCCCTTACATTTTATAGGCAAGTTAAAAGGTTGGGAAATCTTTGACTTTAATGTCTTCTTAACCTCCCTCTGCACTAAGAGGGAATAATATCCCCTGGCATCTTCCTCTGCAGAGTTGAAAAGAAGCATTTATGCTAAGACAAACCCTGCAAATATCAGCTGGTGAAAATATCACATCAGCCATGCCGTGAAGCAGCACTCAGGATGCTTGATGAGAGCATTCCATAGGCAAGGAGTTGGACTAATCCAAGAAGTTGCCTTTGCTCATTGAGGTGGCACAAGGCTGAATTAAAAGAACATCCCCCACGGGGACATGACACTTGACAAAAGGACAGCATTTGAAAAATAGCTGAAGGCAACCCAGCATAGACTCTGAGCATGCATGTGTCGTGTCATACCGCACAGGAATCTTAAGTCCAGGTGAGGGCAACACATAATTTACAAGTCTGCAGTCTCTAGAATAGTGGTGGAAAAAGAAAGAGATGTGTGCTTTACTTCTCAAAAAGTGGGAGCTGCTGTCTACAGCTACCTGAAGGGAGGTTGTAGCCAGGTGGGAGGTGGTCTCTTCTCCCAGACAACGAGCAAGAGAACAAGGGGACACAGTCTCAAGTTGTGNCCTTCTCTGTAAGCCTCATGGTTCTGGGGCACACCCTGGAATAGAGTATTTCATAGTTTAGTTTAGAGGATCCTGGAAGCACTATGGTCCAAATTCTCTGTATATGTCACGAAAGCATCAATCCTCAGCTTTGCCCCAGGCATTCTTTGCACCTTATACTTTGCCGTGAGAGCACTGAATCTCTTTTCCTTTAAAGCAATTACTTCAGGAACTGGTCTGCACATGGTTAATTGCAGGGGCTTTTTTGTTTGTGGGTTTGTTTTTTTTTCCCTAGCAATTCTGTTTTCTCTCAAAGAAATAACATCTTTCTGGAAGTACAACTGCAAAACAGCTATCAAAACGAAGTGAAAATTGGCAGCAACATATCCAACAACAATAAAGTTGCCTGAACTTTGTAATTTTAATCACTATTTTGAAAACTGATTAAAATAATAATCTTCCTGACAGTGTGAAAATGAAGTAGTATTAGAGACAGAAGGAAGAAATCTTATGATATAAACTAATGTTGCTAAGTGTAGCCCACCTTGACAGTTTGCTGCATGTGTTGTGTGGTACACACCTACAGACACAGGCAGGATGAACACCAGTCTTTCTGATAAGACTCACCAGAATGTGTTTTAAAGACTGCAGATTAAAGCATTGAGCTCTGGCTACATACCTACCAATGCTGATTTTTTTTCATATGCATGAGTGAGGAGGAGACACTAATTTTAACATGAAGCTATCTGTTCATAAACAGGTCCAAAAAGTAGGCTTATATTTTGATTTGCATATTCTGCTACATCACATTATACAAGATGACCACTATCGCTTCCTTTTCACAGACTAAACCTCTAAAAAAATAACAATAGATATTTCACTTCTTCCAAAATTTCTGCTGAGCTTCATTTTTGCCATAAGCTAATTCTTGAGTGTAACTGAATGATCAATAAAGTAATATAAGCAGGGAAACACACAATAATCCATATCTGTGACAGTACTCTAAAGAAAGCAAATAAAACCGAAGAAATTTGGAGAGACTTCAGGAATTTATAGTATATCAACCTGCAAGACACATGTATTAAAGGATTTTTACAGCAAGCATGGAAAATCATGTCTCATGGATTTTGTAGTAAATTAGAACAGCAGCATAGAAACTCAATTTTAAGTTCAGTTAATTCAAAGAGAAAAAGCTGGTGTTTTTTTCCCCCAAAACCTTTAATTACTAAAAATTGCATTCTATTTAAATTAGTAGTTACTGTGATAGTTTAACGCAGTCTTTTCCCCACAATACAGAATTGACGGAAAAACCCAAAAAACCCTCCAAGTTGAGACAGAGTTAAGATAAGAGTTTAATAAAAATGAGATAACATAATGCACAATTACCTTAAAAGGCACAGCAGAAAACCACAGAAAGACAGCAAGCTAAAAACCCAAGCCAAGGAGCTACTACCCCATCTCTCCCCCTGCTATCTCAGTGGAAGACAGCCAACACTCAAAAAAACCAGAACCCAAAAGCAGCAACTGAAACAGGAATCCTCTCATGTTACAATCTGAACTTGAATCCACAAAATACTTCGTTCCAGCCAGCACTTTCATTTTGAAGCTGGCATGAGACAGTATGGTATGAATAGCAGTAGATTAAAATTCAACCTATGACAATTACATACTCCAGCATCTTGATTTTTAATGAAATATCACAGTACTCTGGAAATGTACTTTCCACTGAGATGCACAATAAAATCATATTTTGATTTATGTTTCAAATACTTTCCTCTTTGCAGTTAAATGAAACTCATCTGTATTATTTCATTGAGCAAAAGTATAAAATCTGTGCTCTCTTTGTAATCCAGGTACTGCTCCTACTGAAGTGACTGGGAATTAAATCCAAATGAAGACTGAACAGACTCTGAAAGAAAAGATGTGCAATGCTATGAAGAGCACTCTTTCAATGGGAAGAATGGGTCTGTACGTAGGGAGAGACCAGTTTATAATCCAAGTTTTTTTTACCAGAACGAGCAAACCACCTTACCTTCTCAAAAAAACCTGGAAATAAGTCAGCTACCCTTCCTTTGTGTGCTTCGCTCTTAAATTAGAGTCTAAGTGCATTAAGAGGGGCTCTGCTTTCTCCTAATTGCTTTTACAGTACTGGAGTAAGACAGCAGTGTTGCATACAGGACAAGAAAGTGAGAAATACATGACCTCAAAGTGTTTCAGTGGTTTTGCTGGTAATAAGGGATGGTATTCTCTAGCTCCTAACAGGGGGAAAAACATTTGATCTCTTGGATCACTAAAGTTATTTACTAATATTATTTTATATTAAAATATTTGATAAATTTAAGTGCAGTAGGACAGTAAACAGAAAAATGTTAACATGTTAGACTTCAGCTATTGTAAAAGGATAAATGAGGCACACATGAGAAATTTTGCTCTGTGGTATTAATCTGGTTTTAAGGCAGTCACTTGTAGACTTTGACAGACTTATGTATTCCTATGTTGCCTGTCCTAAGTGACCTTACTTTGACAGAGTGGTTGGACTAGATGATCTCTACAGTTCACTTCTAATCTCTAGCATTCTATGATTCTAAGTCGCTTTAGAGATCTTTAACCACTGCAATACAATAAATAGCAATCAACAGTAATACTCTCTTTAACTCACCCACTTCTCTTTATGGCACTGAGGAAAGCCCCTGGGATTCCCAAAAGCTGGCTTATTTGGATGGACTAGTAAATGCCATAAAGCTCCTTAGCTACGGTTTGAGGATCCATGCAGGCCAGGCAAAGGCTGGAGCACTAGCAGAGGCAGAGCTCTGGTGTGGACGTGTAACTTGCCGTGAGGCACAAGGAGGCGACATGCACCAGGGCAGGTGTAACGGCAGTAAGTACAAACCTTCCACCTCTGAGTCCATGACTAAGACAATTTTCTGTATCGATCTGATGCTGGAAGGGTATGTTTTGACTTCATTTCTGATTGTAATTTAACTTGATACAGTGCATATAGGCATAAAGCTGCATTGATGTTGAAGTTCAACAGGCCTTTTACTACTGGTTTACTTTTTTCCCCCTTACATAATTCTTTGTGGCCTTTGTTTCTTGATTAATGATGATTTGTTTTACATGCTTATGGTGCTATTTATGGTTCCTTTTCTTGGTTCATTTCACAGCATTCACTGCTAAAAAGCCAGTCAGTACAGTACACTTTGGTTTTGAAAATGCTTTCAGAAAGCTTCCTTGCCAAATGCCTTTAAAGAAACCGCACACATTGGATAATAGGGAATGTTCTTTGCTAGATGAGTAACAGGGAAAGATGAAGGCAAGGGAGGGAAAACAGTAGGAAGAAAAAGTTAATTTTTGCAAAGATTGGATGTTACTAAGGAGATTTAGTGACATAAGAGGTGCACCTCAAGATGGGCTATGTTCTATCCAACACAACTGTAAACAATTCAGAGTTATCAGGAGTGTGAAAATCTTACAGGTATTTCAGTGGACAACTAAGAGTTTAAACAAGTCTTTGCATAGCAGTCTGATTAAGCAGTAACAACAAGTTGAAATTCAGTATCAGTAAGGATAAAGCAGTATCATTAGATGGGCATTACAGACAGGTAAAAAACCAGAAGTGCTTCAGCATTTCAACATGCTGCTGACCATTTTATGAAAATATCAGAGGCCAGGAGGTTCAAAGGAAAAGTTTCAATTTTGTCTATCACAGATACCTTTCAGAAATTGCAGCTGCTGTCTCTTTCTGTTGGAAGATCACACTAAGTGTTGAGCTTTAGATTTGCTAGAAGTGATTTTTTTTTTTGTTGTTTTTTTTTTTTTTTTTTTTAATGTTTGTTTGTTTTGTTTTGTTTTTTAAAGTTAACACACCAATTATTTTTCTTAAGTTGGAAGGATGTTTAGAGGAAATGACCTGTTAAATAAATCAGAAATCAGGAAGGGTTGCTCCAGCTGGATGGAATAGCTGAGTAACCAACTTCTTTTTTTATGTCTTTCTGTAAAATATGGCTCCAGAGCCCCTTTAACAGGTGGTGGCTAGTTGAGAAGAGAGGTATGTGGATTTTCAAGAGGTGCAAATATCTAATGGAGGAATAACAGTGTCCAAAAATTTATGACTAATTTGATGTCCTTTCTTGCCTTCATTCTTCTATCAATGCTTCCAGAATTTCATGCAAGACTACTCATTTGAAACTGTACACAAAACTTCCTTAACAAAAGAAACTTTGCCTCTGTGATTAGCTATTTCTGCTAGTCACCCTTCAAACTGCATCTCAGAAATGTTCATGAGTGACTCAGAATTACTGCTGTAGAGTCCCATTCTGGTTGTTTGAATATAGTGGCAACCCTACTATAGAAATGCTGCTGGTACAGTACAAAAGCCCATGTTAATCTAATTCCCCATAAGGGGTATACTTTAACAGAAAATGGCAACAAATTCCAATTGGATCAATTTATTCTCACTCACTCTAATTCCTTCTGACCTGACCGATAATTAAATCTTCTTGCCCTCCTAAACCTGCATGTAGAGCATATATAGAACAATGGTTTAGAGACTGAAAACCCTACCTCTTCTCCTCTCAAATTCAGCCACTGTTTCTCAGGCACAGTGCTTGGGAATGAACCAGAGGTGAGGGAAAAAAGGGACCTCAGAAAAGCTGGAGTACCATATAACCAGCTGTGCTAGTTAGAGCCTAGCTAGAATGTTTTGGTGAGAAGAATTAGATCATAGGCTGGGAAATGAAAACAGTGGTGAGGTCTACTTCACTCACAGTCTTGCTGAGATGTGTAGAAAGGAAAAGCAAAACATTAAATAAAGTCACTTTGCTTGGGCACTTGGCTCTGGGCTGTGCTCTCAGCTCTTTGCCTGCTGGGGAGCTTGGTCTGCTGGCTGAACTCCATCTTNTAGTCTGGGTGATTTCTAAAGTGTGGGGGGGCGGGGAACACCCAAACCACCACACCAGTACTGGTAAACTATTCATGTATTTCAGATTGAAGGGTTAACCCTTCTTAGTGACACTGTAAGTTTAAGAGAGAAGGATAATGTGAAAGAGTACAAGAATCACTCAGCTCTTCAGAAGGTAGCTGAAGGAATGACTCTTTTGAGATGTAATCTAATATATGATACATTCATAAGACTCTTCACAACTGCAGCAATAACAATATATAAATAGGATTGCTTTATATAGGCGATGGTCTGCAAGTCTGAAATTCACCCATGCATCATAGTATTGATTTAAAACAAATCATACTTAAGCTTTGCAATCAATGTTTTCTTAGGCACTTTTCAGGGTTCATAATTTTCTAAGGATGAAAGCTTAGTGTATTCTCAAGAATAGCATTTAACAACATTTCTTTGTAATGTATTTTTAAACAACATTCAGTGCAGAATTTTTTATTGTTGCCATGTCAAAACTGCTATCAGTCATAACGGAAAAGCTATGTACGTTCTGATTTTTTGCTGCAGACATTGATTCTGCAAGGAATCAATAACTGAGAGATGGAGAAGAAAAGAAAATATCTGGAAGGTTTATATATATAGGAGGTGACCTACAACTTACATCTTTGCCAATCAGATCTTCTTGATTTTCCACAATACCCCAGGGAGCTATACCAATGGTGCAGATCTTCCCTCGAGATTTTGAGGCATGATCTTTCAGTGCATCTCCAACGTGCCGAATGACCCCTGGGAAAGAAACAGCATAAAATAAAAATTAATTATTATGTCTTATTTGTTCATTACCATATGGGTTTAGTGTAGAATTCTTTCTTAGGGAATATCTATATTTACAGTTAAATAGGTCTACAGACATATACCCACTGATTATTACTACAGTAATGCTTTAACTCCATGTCATTTAATCTAAAAATATGAAATAGAATAGCAAGGAAAAAACTATACAGCTCTAGAAATAAGAACAGAAATGTTGACAGCTGACTATAACTTGCACCTGTGCTCCCAGACATATGTTCTTGCAAGCATTGGTATCTTTCCCAAACACAGAAAGAAGCACAGGAATCAACCTTCCCCTCGCAGTCTCTCTAAACATACAGCTGCACACAAGTGTTCCATTCTGTCTGAATAAAGCACGGAAAAGTGAAAGCATAATTACACTCCTCAGTGGTGACCTATTCCATCATTCTTTCCAAGCAAACTCATACATCTGAGATAGATTCCAGCAGAGTACAAGAAAAAACCCTGTGGATCAGGAAGAAAACAGAAAGCGGTACAGAGAGAATGAGTGTTCACCAATTCTCATCCACATGCTCTTTATATTGTTTCTTGAGTGCTTTAGCCCAGCATTGCCCATGTTACAGTGAAGTGGAGCTCTGTGAAGAGGACAAGTGCCATTCCTCCTTCCTTTCCATAAAATATTTTTCCTTATGTACCAATAACTACTTTTGCAATGCGGTTGCAGTGAAGTATTGTGCTAGCTAGAAGTTAGCTAGAATGTTTTGGTGAGAAGAACTAGACTACAGGCTGTGAAAGGAAAACAATGGTGATGTCTACTTCACTCATAGGCTTACTGAGAGATACAAGAAGAAGAATCAAAACATAGATAAGGCTCTCTACTTCTCGTGCTGGGGATCTCTGAGCTACATGTCTCTCTCTAACCTCACCCTCCGTTTTTCTGATTAATCCACTTTGCTTCCTAACCCCCCTGGCCGAACCTCCATTCTTCCTTGGGACTGGGGTAAGGTTGAGAGGAGTAGGGGGCAGGTGAAGGGGTGGCTGGGAGCACCTCCTGGGGACTCAGGTTTCTGGGAGGGCTGTTGTGTTTCTGTGTTACCTTTTACTTTGTATATTTCTATATATAAATGTATATACTGTAAATATCTGCTTGTATATTGAGCTAACCTGTAAATAATAAGCTTCACTCAGTTTCCAGAGTTGGCTGAGTCTAGTCTGGGTGATTTTCAAAGAGTGGGGGGGCGGGTAACACCCAAACCATCACAAGTAGACTTGTGGATTTTCTGCAGATGTTATCTGTTACTTAGATTCTGTGTTTGTTTCTTGTTTGGATTCCATAATTTCAAGACGACTGGATTGGAATTAAAGCAGTCATACACTAGATGTGATTTTAGTTGTCAACTTTCTGAACTCTAGCTGAACCACATAAGAACTCCTCCCCACCTTGACCATCTAACAAAGCCTCCAAGTTCTAGAAAAGAACAACAACAACAAAAAAAAAAAACCTTGTACCTGCAGGCAGCTACAAATTAAGCTATGACACAGCAACCCAAAAGATTCAAAGCACAAAATCTGAACATTCAGAATAACTTATTTTTGGCATACCTTGAGTATTCAGAACAACTTATGACATTTAAGAGTCAAAGTTACAGCCAGGTATGCACCTGTTACACCACTGATTCTCAGTCCTAACAGCACTATTTCAGGATTTTTCAATTACACTTCTCCTTTAGAAAAATCTAATCTAACAATTCATCACCAAGAGAACAGACTGTAGTCACAAATCCACAATTTGTACAATTCCACATAGAGATAAAAGAAGTTTTTTTAATCTCTGTGTGAATTTTCATCTACGTGGTTTGAAACCCTATGTGCTCCAGAACTGCCTCTGGAATTAAATAATATAGAGCAACCTGAACTTCACTGTTTGGTCCAGGCAATTTTTGATTGTAGGAAAAAAAATAATTTCCAGCAGTAATTATAATGACTTTCCTGGTTCATTGGTATAGTTTTGATATTTTTCACTATGAAACAGTATATGAATCAGTTGTGCATTTGTAGGTTTTTTTCCTACAGTTCCTGTGTTAATCCACTACAATGAGTGTAAAATATCTACAGTTTCCTAATATACTTGAAATTTAAATTTCTATCTGTCCTTGTCATTGTCACTGCAAGACTGTCTGGCAACTAACATACTTGTTACCATCACATTATACAGGTCAACATCTAGCCTGTTTCTTTCTGTTGTTCTTCAGAGATATTGTGGATATTATATATACGTGAGTTTATCTATTTCTCTAAAAGCTGTACCTTTCCCTTGCTATTTCTATTGCTTCTGTGATAAAAAAGAGCATTGTCTTAAATCTGGTGTGTTCTGGAAACAAAAAAGCCCAATACCACTGTTAAGCATTCATGTGCAAATATGGAGGAGCTGATCCATAATGCACTAAAATGAATGCATGATAGTCTGATTGCATTGTTTTCCATAGCAAATAAGAGGATACACTCTGGGATTACTAAAGCAATAAATTATACCCTTGTTACAGCAGCAAATGAGAATTATGTAAGAATGTACAAGTACACATCCTAGTTTGAAAATTTTTGCATTTGTCTCCAGCAGAACTTTTTGTCTTTCCCCCGATTCCCAGGGATTCTCTTTCCTGTCTCCTTCATGAAGGGTAACTGGAAAGTCACTGCCCAACCTTTTCTATCTCTAGAACTGTTTCACAGCTTATTCCCCAAGCCTACATGCTGTCTCCCAACAGAGCTGGCTCAGCTGCTGTCTTGGTTCATTAGGACACGTATATGGTATGTTACAGATGTTCTTAACTTGGAAGACAAGTGGCAGTGTTACTGCTCTTGCCGCAAGGGGAATAGAAAAGATTAGGTCAAGCTTTCTACAGGGAAGAAAAAAGTGACACTGATTCACAATACAGTTTTCCATCACATCCACAAAGCAGAACTTTTCTTGATTCCTTACTTCATCATCTTATACAATAAAATAATGGTCTTCAAGGGTGAGTGCCAGGAGGATGGAACCAGGCTCTTCTCAGGGATGCCCAATGACAGGACAAAGGACAATGGGTGGAATTTGAGTCACAGGAAATTTCATGTAAACATGAGGAGGAATTTATTTCCCTGTGAGGATGACAGAACACTGAAACAGGCTGCCCAGGGCGGCTGTGGAGTCTCCCTCTCTGGAAATATTCAAAACTCACCTGGCCACATTCCTGTGTGATCTGGTATAGGAGATCCTACTCTGGCAGGAGCGTTGGACTAGGTGATCTTTCGAGGTCCCTTCCAGCCCCTGACATTCTGTGATTCTGTCTTTCCTGGATGAAACTATTTTCTGCTTTATGTAATAAGAGCTTGATTTCTTCTGGTTAGTAGTCCCTTCCTGTAGATTACTGCTGATCTTATTACGTCTTCATTGGCTGTATACTAATATAACTGCTTCACAAGAGGCATTATTTTCTGCTCCCCAGTGTGTTTTTCATGCTTAAGCAAACCCTTTATTCCCTCGTAGCTGTCTGGTATGAACTTGGCACTTTCTTATTTGCACATAGTACAGCCAACAGTAATAAAAGAAAACAAAGAGTAGCTCCTTAATCTCATCAATCCTCATTTTTTCCTGTGATGTAATCTCATAGATGCCATTGTGCATTCATTTCAGTGTTGCTGTTAGGTACCTGTGTTTACTCCTCCAGTGAAAATCCATGCTCCAGTTGTCATAGCAGCCTTAATGAGGCCTTTTCCAAAGACTTGCTTCAGTTTTGGCTGAAGTTCAAAATTCTGAAGGCCCCCATGTACAGAGATGAGAAGTTTAGGCAGCTCAAGTTGCCATTCTTTGGTCATCAGATGCAGAAGAAGGTCAGGCTTTGTGTCGAAGGACACACGTACATACTGCAGAAATAAGAGCAGTAGTAGAGAAAAAAAGATAGGTTATACTCACTGGTTCCTAATACATATAATCTACAAGCAAGAGATCAGTGGAAAAAGGCATCTTTTATGAAACTGTTACAATTCACAGGCTGGACAATTTTCCTTTGTTTAGGAAATCAAATCACTGTTTCAACATTCTTATCAGTGCTTGAAAGATGAACTTTTATATTTTATGAACTTTTTAAATTTATGGATGCAAAAACTGAAGCAAAACTTTCAGTGGTCTGCCAAAATTGACCTAGAGAATCAGAAACACAACTGTGCATTGATGTGCAT
This sequence comes from Tricholaema leucomelas, assembly GCA_013400475.1. Lineage (NCBI taxonomy): Eukaryota > Metazoa > Chordata > Aves > Piciformes > Lybiidae > Tricholaema lacrymosa > Tricholaema leucomelas. The sequence continues at coordinate 31,928 of WAAF01016053.1, forward strand.
CTTAATTTCAAATCAAAGAAATCAAGCTCTCAAAAGGTAGAAAGTAAGAGAAAGAAGCTCAGTTGCTCAAAGGCATGGAAATTTAAACTCAGCAAGACTACAAACCAGTTTCTTTTCAGATAAATGAATGATAACTTAATACTTACTGTCTGATATGCATAGATTAACAAATTTGCCTAATAAGGCACAAGACCCTAAAAGTGCTTTGAAACACATTTACAAATTACAGTTCTTGCTTCTTCCATGCTGCATCTGCAGCATTTTGCCTCAAATGACATCATGCCCATGTGTGTGTGATGGAATATAACATCTGTCTTAAAACATTCTACAGCACTGCCATGTTGCATATATACTTGTTTCTTCCTAACAGGCCTTTCATTCTGGACTGCTTCTTTGCCCTTTCTGTTGCTGATATATGAAGGACTTCAAGGCAGATAGGAGTTCTTTGAATTCTAGCTGTACAGCAGAAATGGGCCTTAAGAGGATAAAATTCTTTCTGTAGCTATTATGACGCAGAAGGATCCTCTTAGCTGAATAAAATAAGCTATAGAAAGCCACTTTTCTATCAAACTTACAATTAAGAAAATCCATATAGTTACCTCAGTCATCTTCCCTTTTGTGTATTGTCAGTACAGACAGGAAGTGTATTACAGAGGCATCTTTGCTTTTAGCCAGAGGAATGCCTAGTTATTTATCATAACATGCCAGGTAGTATAGTACCCATGTATATTAAGTAATAATTTTGTCCTTTTGTAACATATCTACTCAGTATTTCTTAACAAAATGTTGTTCTTTTTTAGTAAATGGTGGAGCAGTAAAACTGACTCCTTTCTAGCTGAATAAGAAATAAGTACTTGACTTTTTCCAGAATAAATTGCTAACAGTTGAGTTTCTTTTCAAGAAGAAGTTACACAGGGAATGGCCATTCTTACATTTCTGAAGCAGAGAAAAGTTTGGGCAAACAGCCATGGGAAAGCAAGGTGGGCACAGTCAAATTAAAGCTGAGCAAGAACTTGGGAAATGCACATTCTCTGAAGTGCATAAGCAATGTTCTCAGCAGTCAGGTAAATTCATAACAGATAATGGACAAAGAACATACAATATTCATGTCTGGCAGGAGCATAATATACCCTAGAGCTTATAACTGCATCCTCTGTAGCTACTGATCCAATTTTCTGCAAGGGATTCTACAAAATTTAGCGTGGCACTTGACCCCACTGACCAGACCACAAAGCTAACAATTTTGATTAGGATTCAAGGGCTGTCAAACTTTTAACACACTATTTCCTTTGCTCTGCCCTTCCGGAGAGCTGAGACTGCAAAGAGCAATGCCTTGTTGACACAAGGGTAAATGCTCTGTTGAGCAGAATCCTTCCTAAGATCTACATGAAACTTCTGCTGGTCAAACTACGGAGATTATGTTTTGGGATCTCTGAATTTCTATCAGTAATGAATTTCTATCAGTAATGGCCATAAATGGCCAGACAGAGAGGGATCTGGGGGTGCTGATTGATACCCGCCTGAACGTGAGCCAGCAGTGTGCCCAGGTGGCCAAGAGAGCCAGTGGCATCCTGGCCTGCATCAGGAATGGTGTGGCCAGCAGGAGCAGGGAGGTCATTCTGCCCCTGTACTCTGCACTGGTTAGACCACACCTTGAGTACTGTGTTAAGTTCTGGGCCCCCCAGTTTTAAGAGGGACATTGAGATGCTTGAACGTGTCCAGAGAAGGGCAACGAGGCTGGTGAGAGGCCTCGAGCACAGCCCTACGAGGAGAGGCTGAGGGAGCTGGGATTGTTTAGCCTGGAGAAGAGGAGGCTCAGGGGAGACCTTATTGCTGTCTACAACTACCTGAGGGGTGGTTGTAGCCAGGAGGAGGTTGCTCTCTTCTCTCAGGCAGCCAGCACCAGAACAAGAGGACACAGCCTCAAGCTGCGCCAGGGGAAATTTAGGCTTGAGGTGAGGAGAAAGTTCTTCACTGAGAGAGTCATTGGCCACTGGAATGGGCTGCCCAGGGAGGTGGTGGAGTCGCCGTCCCTGGAGCTGTTCAAGGCAAGATTGGACGTGGCACTTGGTGCCATGGTCTAGCCTTGAGCTCTGTGGTGAAGGGTTGGACTTGATGATCTGTGAGGTCTCTTCCAACCCTGATGATACTGTGATACTATGATACTACTATGATAAATTTCCTAAAAACAGAGGCCACTGCATCATCTAGGATGATATTAAGATGAAGGCACTAATGGCATCAGATGTGTATTATCTATTTCAGCCATTAACTGGTTTTCTTGATTCTTTAGCATTGTTCAATACTCTTAAATGTGTAACTTCACTGTCTCTACCTTCTTAAACCTATGTATTAATTGGCAAAAACCTTTTTTGTTTTGTTACCCACTAAAACTTCTGAATTTTGATAATTATAAATCTACATAGTAAAGCACAAAGTTAGAAGAAGCATTTTCTTGCATTTATTTGACACGTAGAGACGTTACAAAGAACTGTTCATTTTCATGTTGCAGTCAAATCCCCTCTATACTTATCATAAGAATTCATTTTACTTTATAAAGTGAAAATGTAAGTAAAAATGTAACTGAAAGGTTTTTTTCCCTGTGTGAATTAAAATTCAAAATATTATGGGTAAGCTTTAATGTTTAGATGTTTTCTGAGAAGGGCAGTGGCACCAAACACCATGATGTTTGTTCTGTGCATAGACCTCATGTTTATATGACTGAATAATTTTTGCTCTTACAGAGGCTGTTTTCAGTTTGCTATGCTTGGGATAACTATTTTGCTATTGCTTAACATCTTAGCTAGTAAGTACAAGAGAACTCTTTTGTCGTCACTTTCAAAGTATGCATTAAAATACGAATAAACACTTTAAAGGCCATTCTTGTGCATTAAAAAAATCATTTATCTCATTGTTGCGTCACAGTATCCACCTTTTCAAGATTTTGTTCAGATTCTTAATGAGTATTTCTGCCATTCTTGAATTCTTTTGCTGTAGCCTCCAGAAGCAGATTTAAAATTTAAATGTAAATCTAAACCAAACCACTGCTCTGAAATTCTATATCTGGTGCATTTTTCAGCAGTATGAAAAATGAGATCTAATAAAAAATTACTGAATCTCTTCTTTAGACGAGTGGTGTATGGGTAGGATATAGGACTTCAGTTATGTGTCAGCAGAGCAGGGCAAGATACGAAGCAGAAATAAAGGTTTGAACTCCAAAACCTGCAGACCAACCTGATGGAAAACAGTGTAACACTGTGAAATGACAAATTATTAAGTTCAAGCTATCACTCCCTCTTCATCTCTAAACTAGAATAGAAGTCTTGGAATAGACAACCTTTGGGGGTCCCTTCCAACCCAAAATATAACATGAAGTAGCAAGCAAGGGTAGAGTTTGATGTCAATAGTGGTTTCAGTCAAATAGCCAGATACATGCATCTCCAGTGTTATAGGGTACAGGTCAACGCTCTTGAGTGGCAAAAGTACTAGTCTGTGACTCAAGAAGAACTGCCCCATTAAAGCACATGATGATGATGACTGCAGATGGGGTTCTCAGTGACCGAAATTGAGAGATTCAGAATTTTATTGTATTTCTTCGAATAAACTCTCTTGAAAGAACATTTTATGATCTGCAGTTTTAATGTTGTTTCTTTGTTTGTCTTTGATATGTGCAGGTACTAGGAGGCTGTTTAACCTACCTTAAACAAGGGTCCATGACTGCAGATATTTCTTAAATATTGTTTCCCTCAGATTGTGACTTTCAGATAAAAATCAGGCCTGATGTAATTCTCACTGAACTCAACAGAAACACTGTCCTTAGACTGAGGCCAGATTGGTTCTTATAAGTTAACATTCTTCTTAACATCTTCAGGCCTCATTCAAATTAGTCAGTGTAAGGAGCCTCAATGACTGAACTGAGCTTTTGATAGACCCTTGCCTGTGTTGTTTTCCCTTTTCTCTATGTAGGACACCCTCTTTTAAATTCTGTAAATGTTCTTGAAGTATTAATTTACTGTAACAAAACCAAAGTTTTCTGCTTTTTCCATGGTTTCAACAAGTCACAGGATCGCCTCTACTTGTTTTCTCTCAAAAGCACCAATGGCTTTTAAGACCCTTTTTACACAGTTCTGATAGAGAACATATTTCAAAACCAGAAATAGACCTTTTTATGTGGCTGATTTCCAAATAACCTCAGTAAAGTACATTGTTGTGATGATTTGAATATTAGAAAGTGCCTAAGAAACTGTTTATGGACACTGGAATTCAACGGACGTTCCTTCATGTTTTCATGCACCATAAGCAAGATTAAGCTTGTAACAATGGAGAAAATAAGCTTATAACAGCAAAGTAAATTTCATTTCTATAGCTGCAAACATATATTAGCTTTTCATTGTACATACTAAATGCATCACTGGAATGCACTCAGGAGGAATGTCGCTAACTCATTAAGACTTTTCAAACAGCCATCTTCCATTGAACCTTGAAAAAACATGATCAAAGAAATCTCNGAATCCAGTCAGTAGCTAATGAAGAAACTTTAAAGAGGTGCTTTTTTTTTGTTGTTGTTGTGTTTGGTTTTGTGTGTGTGTATGTGTGTAAAAGTAGATAGTAAATTAATAAAATGGGTTTAGTCTGGCCACAAGGTCAGTGAAAAATGCTTCACAGCAAGATTGTCTTAACTGGTTCACTAATGACCAGAATCTGTTTTGAAATTGTTCACAATGTGGCTCATAATGGGAATGGAATCACTCACAGTAGTTTGATAATTGCTCTCAAAAGTTAGGGTAATAAATGACCAGCACATAGTTAGAAGAACTCATCCATGATATTTCTTAAACTACTAAGTCTTAACTGATAAAAGCAGACCACATTTTACTAATTTTCCTATTTTTTTTTAATCCAGTGATTTATTGCAAGAGCTGTTAGTAAAGTTTACACATTTCCCCATCCCTCTCTGTTATTTTTCAGTTGTCAGAACTGAAAATCTTCCATAAAAACAATGTAAATATGAAGCTAAATATGTTTTTAAAACATTTATGGGCTGAGCCATGAAGAAAATATGAAACTGATAGAAATCTAAAAATGACAGTGTTCTTGCAGAATCATCTGTGATTTCATGGAGACTGAAAAGCCTTTTAGAAGTGGGTTTTGTTAGCCAATGTTACCTAACATCAGACAGATGTTCCTCTATAGTCTGTTGCGCCTCAGCTATTCACAGTATTAAGTAGTTTAGTGCAGCTCCACTGAGGGTACAATTCAATAATTGTTAGCAAAATTCTCACTGAGAATTTTACTACTATATATGAGGCTGTGGAAATAAAATCAATGGCATAATCAGTTCTGTTAATATGCAAGATTACATCATCTTTTCTGGTTTGCTCCAAATTCATGTGTTTGGAAAAAAACTTCTGCTGTATTTGTCATCTTCAGGGCTAAAGATACAACTGTAAATTGTCTGGTGGCAACTGCTGTAATATATCACTGCATTTGTAGCTTGCAAATATACATGCAGAGTATACGTATATGTACTATCAAATATATATATATATATATATATAAAATTAAAATCTAATTCTGATACTTCTAAGGAGGAAATAATTATCTGTTAATCTGTTCCATTAATTATCAGTTTCCCAATTATAAATCTGAGGTTATGGTTTCCATTAATAACTCCTATCTCATTCCTGTTAGCCCTATTCAGAAAAAAATACTGATTTTGGTGTTGGCAGAGACCAAGATAATATCCAGTTTCACATTTTCCTTTCTTAGTACTTTCATGTGTGGGCATCCATTTCAGTAAAAAAAAAGAAACAGGTAGTGAATTTTATGTCTAATTCTTCCCTAAGGCATTCCTTGATGTTGGTTAGCTTGCTAGATCTTGCTGCTCTATGGAATTATTCTGCTACCTGTAGGCACAGTATTTACCTACCATGACAGTAAACAAAAATAATTTTGAATGTTATGGTGATATATGATATCCTGTAGCTAGAAAATGCTAAGTAGCATATTTTTAGAAAACAATAAATGTCCATTTATCATGTTTTTTTTTTTCCTTTGCTCTCACTGTCCCTGTTGAAGATACAGTTTCTTTGCTTTTAGGTTTGAAACTGTTATCTGAACAAGAAAGTTTCCAGGGATTTTTATATACTTGTTCCTTTTTTACTAAGCCTTGTTTTGAAGATAATTTACATGTTTTTTATCCCCTCCTCTCCTTGATTGGTTGCTTTGACTGAACAAACTCACGGCTTTGACAGACAGCTTTTGATTTGGTAAGTTTTATTTACTATGGGAAAGACCCTGTACCCAGTAAACTCAGTGGCTGAAGTGTCAATCTTTCCATTAATAAAGCTGCAACAGCTAATTATACAGCTCTTTGACTATAATCTACCCTAAAACAATGTTTGGGGGTAGGAATGTGACCATAGGGACACTTACATACTGTGTCCAGCGACATCACAGTATAACAAAGCTCTTTATCTTGTTTCCATTTTTTTAAAACGCACAGTTACTGGTTACACAGACATCCTCATTTCTGTTTTTACTCAATCTGAGCCTCTTTCTAGCCATGGCCTACAGATGATTGGTTATCAACTGAACACAAGGTGCCTGTGACACTCTCAGAGAAATAACTCAATTTTCTATCTGTTTCTTGGTGCAGCAGTGATTTCTGGTTTCCAACGAAATAAGCCATCTTTCTGGAAGAACAGAATCATCCAGTTAAGTAATCAGTCTATCTCCGTTATGTATGTAACCATCTGATCAAAATACCTGACTTTTGTTAGCATAGTACCTGAGCTCTTAATTCTTTCTAACTCATCTAGTAGCACAATGCAGCTGAGAGACCTGATGGGAAGAATTCAAGCAAAGAAGATGGTACTGGGTTGCTGGGCAGATTATTTCGTGGTGTGCCTTAACTGCTCCCCAAAGCAGTGTCTTGGCCACAATGCTCTAGGCAGACACTCATCTTTCATTCTCTAAATCTAAGGTTCTGCAGTTTAGAAAGAGCCAGAGAGATTCCTTCTTTCATGTAATGCCATGTAGAAGAAATACATGCATGGGTTAGTGTAGGTGCTGGAAACATCCCTCTGACTTAATGGAGCAGTGTCTTCAGATTAATGTACTTTCATATTGCTTCACAGCATTGTATCATGATTAAGTGACTTGCTTAAGGAAATCTGTGGCAGAACATGGATTTCCCAGTTCCTGTCTTATTTCAGTGAAAGATGAACCAGTAACTTTAACTATTCTATCATCCAATACAGGTCTGAAGAAATATTTTTTAACAATTAGGTATCTTTCACATCTGTCAGTCTTGTAGACACACCCAGCAATGGGAAACCACAGCTACATTCTAAACTTATTCCAAAAAACAGGGATGGCTATCCATTGGAAGAAAACTGAGATAGCAGCACATTAGCATGCCTTCAGTCTTCATAAAGGTTGTCCCTCTTATGACACTGCACTTCACATTTTGCTGTTAATTCTGTCCTCCCATCCGTTGGCGCATTATACATGAAAACATATGGTATGGTCTTACACTAAACAGTTCTTTAAAATGAAGTTAAGAAAGAATGCTGTTTATTCTCTGTAAGCGAACTTTTTGAGCTAGCTGCATTATTTATCCAAGAGAAAAACATTGTTACCATGGCTTTATTGGAGTGGCCTCCTCCTTGGAACTCAATGGTTCCAAAGGCGTCCGTCGGGCTGAGCTGTGTGTGCTTGCTGATGGACCACTTCTCTGACTGGATGTCATTGCGAGTAAGCCTGCTTTCATTTTTCTCATTCTGAATAATGGAGATGCTTGGAGTTAGTCCAATGTGTTGACCTATTAGACGCCCACAGCAACACCTATGATATTAAACAAACAGAAACCGAGTCAACCTGAGCAGGAAAATAAAATACCTAAAAAGGCCTACAAATCTGAACCTACATCCCCTGCCCCTCCCCAACATTTCCAGCTCTGCCAACCACTTACCTGCTATCTGAAATGCCTACTTCAGATACCTATGGATGCACCATAATACAGATATTGCCCTTCCTTTCTAGCCTCTTGTTTACTTTAGACTTCTGTATTTTAATAAAACCTTGTTTTCTTTTAGATATGCAAAAAAACGAAGTTAAAGAACATTATCTACTGTCTTCAGATGACATCAAGCTAAGTAATCAGCTTTAGCATGGACTAGAACATATCTCGAATTGATAGCATGGTGTACCATAAATCCAATGTAGGTGAATATTCAAAGCATCGAATACTGAGCTTGGAATATAAGGAAATTAAACACAGATGCTGATTCACCTTTGATTTATCTTTCAGGTTTCTCTGGTTTTGAAATGTAAACAAATACTGATCACGGCAATTCATCACTCCAGCCGTAATTCAACCACTTGCTGACCAAATAAGACCTAAACAAACTATAGCCATATCCATGCATATTCATACACATATGTAGACATTTTCTCCTAACTGCCTCTCTTTTTTTCATACAAGTAACATGCAATTACCTATGGGGGTCTTTGGTGCTGGGTATAATATGAACACATTCTCTTTTGTAAAATGCTCTTTCTATCCATGATTTCTGTGCCTGAAAAAGAGAAAGGGAATGCCATGAGCTCTGTCTTCTTATTAAACACAACTTATAGTACAACTAAAGGGAAAACACAACATAAAAGAAAACCTCACTGTCTTGCAGATACACAGTACACATATTTGCACAGAGTAAGCTTTTTTCTGTTAGAACTATGACTCCTTTCTAGAGCTACACACCCAACAGAAGCTCTTAAGATTGTGTTCGTATTTGCTATCCAGACAACTTTGATGCTGCCATCTATCCTCTCATAGGAATCACTGAAGAAGAATTAATTTCAACTATAGATCTTTCACCGTGGTACAGAAATAACACATATATTCAGTAAAAATACTTATAATGTATTTCCATTTCAGTGATACAGCTAAATCTGCCTCAGTTGAAAAAAAAACATCAGAAACTAGAAAATGTAAGTATCTCAATACAAAACGTCCACACCATGATTCCAATGAGAACTTTTATACAAGCACCGGGATTGCTGTTTAACAGGAAGCCAGAAAAACACCCCAGTTTCATATTTAGACATCATATTGGGGGGAAAAAAAGAGAGAGACATGCAAAAAAAAAAAAAAAGTATATATTAGAAGTCAAATGCCCAACTTACATAACCTGTAAAACTGACTGGGATCAAAGCACGTTCATAATACTCAAAATATTCCCCCACAAATTCACAAGAACACAAGTAATTTCAGAGTAGTCTTAATCTTCAGATACAAAGGAGGTCTTTTTCAAAATAAAGACAGATTGGTAGGAAAAAAAACCCAACAAAACACAGAACAAAACACAGAACAAGGGATTTTCAGAGTTCTGAAATCTTTTTAGTTGTTGAGGTTGTCCTCACTCCACATTCTGGCAAGCTCTGTAAAAAGATTCCCATGACAGAATTCAATTATTTCATTTAATGAGGAGATCAGTTTAAACTTTCACTTGAAAATTAATTTCAAACAGATAATTTTAATAAATTATGTTTAACTAATAAAATTACCTACTAATTGCACAACATAAACAGAACTATATACTAAGAACTCTTACAAAGTTATCTGAGAGTTAAGTAATATGAAATGAGCTTTAAATAAAGGGAATTTGTGCATCTTGCCTCAGAAAATACATTACTTTTATAAAATAAGGTGAGTAAGTAATGTTACCTTCCATTATATAAGGTGAGATAGCAAACTATTACCTTTACTAACTAACATTAACTTACTAAGTATCTAAGGATACCTTTCTGCCAACTCAACTTGTATCCCATCTTTAATTTTTAAACCCAGCAACCTGTATTCTAGTGGTGTCCCTCAGGGATCAGTGCTGGGCCCCATCCTCTTTAACATCTTCATAGATGATCTGGATGAGGGCATTGAGTCAGTCATCAGCAAGTTTGCAGATGACACTAAGCTGGGGGCAGATGTGACTGAGTTGGAGGGCAGAAGGGCTCTGCAGCGGGACCTTGACCGCCTGGACAGATGGGCAGAGTCCAATGGGATGGCNCATTGAGATGCTTGAGCGTGTCCAGAGAAGGGCGACGAGGCTGGTGAGAGGCCTCGAGCACAAGCCCTACGAGGAGAGGCTGAGGGAGCTGGGGTTGTTTAGCCTGGAGAAGAGGAGGCTCAGGGGTGACCTTATTGCTGTCTACAACTACCTGAGAGGTGGTTGTAGCCAGGAGGAGGTTGCTCTCTTCTCTCAGGTGGCCAGCGCCAGAACGAGAGGACACAGCCTCAGGCTGCGCAAGGGGAAGTTTAGGCTCGAGGTGAGGAGAAAATTCTTCACTGAGAGAGTCATTGGCCACTGGAATGGGCTGCCCAGGGAGGTGGTGGAGTCGCCGTCTGTGGGGCTGTTCAAGGCAAGGTTGGACGTGGCACTTGGTGCCATGGTCTAGCCTTGAGCTCTGTGGTAAAGGGTTGGACTTGATGATCTGTGAGGTCTCTTCCAACCTTGGTGATACTGTGTGATACTGTGATACTGTATTTCTGAGACCTTTGAAAAACATTGTGAACTACGGAAATTTCTTGGAGTCTATAAACATCACTAGTATAAAGTACCATAACTGAAAATTCATCACTTACCACTCTCAGTACACACACAAAAAAAATCATTATTTTTCTCACGGAAGAAAATCCATTTTTTAATCTAGTAGTTACTCATGCTATATAGCAGTATTTGGAGCTGGATGATCCTTGAGGTCCCTTCCAACCTAAACCATTCTATGATTCTATGATTCTATGATTCTATGATCTTTGCTCAATTTGCATTTTTGTTTTAAAAATCCACTAGAGTCAATTAGACAGGGTGGCAGACACCCTGATTCATACAGTCAAGAGGAAGAGAAGTCTATTAAAAACACTTACTAGAACTGCATTTGATTGTTTCTCCTTATTGTAAAAAAAAGAAAGTTAGTATATTGCAGAATGCAAGGCAAAGTTTGTTTCCTGCTTAAGTAAAGGATAATTACATAGAAATGCTGCAAAATGTAAAAAAAAGATTTACTTTACATACAAGAAAATACCTTGAAGTTCTAATTTATTATAACTTTAAAACACTTACAATTTTGTGATGCCGACAATAACAATCAGCACCACCACAACACTGTATACAACACAGTAAAATCAGCTTAGAAGTCTAGTGGACGGCGGAGTTTATTGATTTAGTACTCTTATCAGGCAAAGAAAGGCTTTTCATAAACTAACTTTCTAGAACTGTCATGGTATGCATGCAGAGTGAACTCCATCAACTCAGTTTGACCCTTTTACTACAGAAATTTTGAATCTAAACTACATGGCAAAATTAAGGTCCTTCTTTCTGTTGTAGAGAAAGGAAGGAAGTTAAACCCATTATTCAGGCATTGCAATGCCAATATCTGACATTACACACTTTATGGACCATACATTCTCAAAATTTCTACACTTTGAGCTCCGTGACTACATCAGCTTTCTATACTGCCTTAATAAGACATACCCTGATAAGAAGCACACTGACACGCATACAGGATTTTTTGACAAAAAAAGAACACTTACAGAGTAATATTTACCCATTATATTAATTTATTAATTAAATTATTAATTAAATGATATCTACTTGTTTGTTTAACAATGAATAATCCCTGCAATATCCTTTATCTTCTGGGCAAAGCATGAAAAGTTTCTATAGGACAACTTCCTGTCATCCAAAATTGGCTCCTACTGAGAAGGTTACATAGCTTATGGTTATCCCTTATGTTGCCAAGACTCCCTAAAAGTAGCCTTTATTCAGTTTCATAGATTTTGCATACAATCCTGCAAGCTGCTTTCCTTTATTAATTCATTTACTACATAGATCTAACAATGTATCTTTTTCTAAAGATGGACACTAACTCAATTTCTCTAACCTCAAGATCCAGTATAAAAAGGTGCTGCAACAAGCAGTTCACAGAAAACTTTTTATTCTTAGGTATACAGGCAGGCATTCAAAAATAAAGAAACTGACATTTGAAATTTGTTTTCCTCATCTTTCTTTTTTTTTTTTTTTAATGCTGCCTTTGCAAGTGGAAAAGAAACCCAGCCATGTTGAACAGAATAGTAACAATCATTTGCATTTTCATCATACTTCTTCAAATGCAAAAGTCTGATTTAAAAAGTCCTTCATTCACATAGAACAAAAAACAAGCTAACTTTCCAGCAGTTAGATCTCAAACAACATACTAACCTATCAAGCAGAGTCGTAATGCCAAAATATGTGACATACTCATTTCATAGTTTCTTATCTTTCCAAACCAAAGAGAAAGCATCTGATTTTACTGCCCCATGCCAGTTACCTTTCTGTGACAGAAATAACTTGCAAAGACAGACAAGGTTCAGAGGTGTAATGAGTTATTGCTTGTCGTACTGTCTTCATAACAAAATTAGAATAACTTGAGATTAAGACATTAATAAGAAAACATTCTGCATTAAACTCTTGTTTACAATATGTCCTAATACATAAAAAGTTTAGAAAAGTATAGTAAAATACTTTCAATAAGAGAAGAGCAAGAAGCTTATTGTCTTATTTCATAAATATTCCTTCAGCATTAATTCCTAAGACAACTTAAAAGTCTACAGTGAATTCCTAAATTACATGTCACACTTATATTTGGATGGATTTAGTTTACTCATCTTAGATTCCTCCGTTAAGTCTCTCTGTCAACCTAGATGCAAAATTCCACCAAGAGCATTTTTAGTCCCTTATCTTTACCTGCGCACCAAACTTGGCATTTAAGTTTGTCCTGGAGCAAACGCTGCTGTCCACACTTCCTGCAGCTGGTCATGGCTAATAACACATTTGTGACCACCCGTCGGTCCATCTGCAGTGCAGAGACGTGAGAGTGAGCCCTTACACCCATTAGCCACTTGGAATGTGCTGCTGTGGGATTAGCCTAGTTAAGGGTTCGGCGGACACTCACCCGCAGCCCCACAATACCGCTTGGTTTGAACATCTAATCTGACGCCAAAAGAAAAACAAATCCTCTGAGAGCCTGGATTTAAGTAGCGCAAACCTTGATGGGCTTTCTCCCCCTTCTTCTTTCCACTTAGAGAGTGAGCTTGTGAAAGTGTGATAAGGTGCTCTGAGTTCTTAAGTTCAACTCAGGAAAACAAATCCCTCAAAAGAAACAGTGTCCTAAGCTGCAAAGAACCTGAGCACACAAGAGAGACTGTTAATCTCCAAAGAATGAAACCACTGTGTTAATTGGGTAGCTGTGAGAAGTACATACACAGTTGAAATACATTGCAAGTAATCGACAACGGCATTTTTCCAAAGAAGTAGAGCGGTTTGTCGCTGTTTCTCACCACAGTTACTCTACTGCACTGAAGCTAACTTTTCAGAAAGTCATAAACGTAAACCTTCGTCTTTCAGAGACAAACAACTGCACTGATTCCTGGTTAATCAGAAGTTAGTAACATAAAATACAATTTGAATGTTTACAAATTTGTGGACTAATTCTTTGCCATACCTTCTTGATACCTGTGCTAGTTTGAAGCTAGCCAGAATGTTTTGGTGAGAAGAATTAGATTACAGGCTGTGAAAGGAAAACAATGGTGATGTCTACTTCACTCATAGGCTTCCTGAGATGTATAAAAACGTAAGTCAAAACAAAGATAACACTATCAGCACTTCTCTCACTTGGGCTGCTGCCGGGGAACTGGCTGAACTGCATCTTACTCTCTAACCTCACTCTCCATTTTGGACTAATCCACTTTGCTTCCTAACCCCCTGGCCGAACCTCNGCTGAAAAATAATCTTCTCATATTAACAACATGATTTTTTTTTTCTTTTTGTACAAAGCACTTATATGTGTTAATTACTTCAGGAGTTTTCCAAATACAAAATATTTGAACTCTTCCCTACACCTGCCCACCCAAGTCTGGATGAATTCTTCTCTATTCCTCCAAATGCACACATACTCTCCTCTCCTTTTCCATAAGGATGCATCTAATGCACGGAGAACATTCTTTTCACCCTTGGCACTGACAAATATTCAAGCACTAAACTGTTTTGCATATATGTGAGCTCTGACAGGCTCAGGATGGGCAAGGCCTAGCACAGGCATCAGTTTCTAAATTTTCTATACCATCACACATACTGAGAAGCTTTTACTCATCTGGCTAATCCACAAGATAGTTGTTCTCTATTAGTTTCCTGAGTTGTCTGTGTAAAATACATACATTTGCATGTGATGAATACATGAAGTATGTACATATACACAATCTATATGCAGATCTATATATCTATCTATATTCTCTTCCAACAAAGCTACAACCTGAAAGATTTGTCAGTTGCACAGTTCAGAGCAACAAAGAAGATTGTGTGCGTCTGTGGTCATTAGCACAGGATCAGACCAAAGATGGCCTCTGGAGAGCATAAAAAGTAAAGGAAGCTGCAACGTCAAGAGAGCAGCAAGTGAACAGGTCGGTGAGTTAAAGAACACGACTGAGGAGTCTGCAGGAAAAGACTGCTTCAATTTTAACACAAGGCAATTTGGTTTGGTTGAAAGGGTGGAGAAAGAAGACGAAACATTTTACATGACTGAAATAGCTAAGTAGAAGCATAGAATCATAGAATCAACCAGGTTGGAAGAGACCTCCAAGATCATTCAGTCCAAAAATCCAAATCTGACTTTGAAGTGAAACTTTCACTACCTGAGCTTGACAAGATTCTGGAGATTGTTCCAGGATCCAAGTTTCCGCTTGCAAAGTAATCTTAGTCACAACCCACAACTTTTGTCTTAAAGAATCAACACAGAATCACAGAATTGTCAGGGTTGGATGAGACCTTAAGGATCATCTAGTTCCAACTCCCTGCCATGGACAAGGGCATCTTCCACTAGATCAGGCTGCTCAGAGTCACAAGCAATAGCGATTATACTCATTCATATATTCATATAGTTGCACTGCAAAGGATGTTTTATGCATGGAGACTTTAAGATAGACTTGGCATATGCTACAGGAATAGTTTGCCTTATCTCATTTAAAGATGCTGTGACTCTCTGGCAATGTAACTACCAGTGCCATGGATACTCCTATAATTTGAGGGGAAAAAAAGAAACGTCGGATAAGCAGAGATAGCTGGGTTTTCATCAGTATGACCTAGCTGCAAAACAGTGTTTTCAGAGGGTTGGATGATGCATATTTAATGCTTCAAACATAAACAGTATTTACATTTTCAATCCAGCTCACTGTTAATGAAACAAACTCTCAAACAGCAGTTAGCAACGAGCTCATTACTGGCTTCTGATAGAAGAGAAGAGCAAATATTAAAAACTAGTCGAGAATAGAAATTTTTCAGAAAGATAAATCCGTCAGACTTTAACATGTTATGCAGCTGGGATGCTTAACTGCTGCACTCTGAATTTAAGTAACCGACAATTTCAGTGGCAGGGCAGAACTGGAGGCAGTTCTAACCCTCTGCTTCCTAGATTAATCCACAACAAGTTTCTAGGTTATATGACAATTTTCATTGGTTCACGAGAGGTGCTGTTAAAAAAACAACAACATTTCTCTGCCTTGCAAATTACAGATAGGATTTGCAGGAGCATCTGGTGAACCACTTTGGCGTTTTTGTGAGCTGACGTGATCAGCGCTCTTTAATCAGACAGGCACATCTATAAATCCCACTGTCTCTGAATGGAATAGAATAGAATCAACCAGGTTGGAAGAGACCTCCAAGATCATCAAGTCCAACCTAGCACCCAGCCCTATCCAGTCAACTAGACCATGGCACTAAGTGCCTCAGTCTTTTCCTGAACACCTCCAGGGACGGTGACTCCACCACCTCCCTGGGCAGCCCGTTCCAATGCCAATCACTCTCTCTGGGAAGAACTTCCTCATAACATCCAGCCTATATCTCCCACGGCACAACTTGAGACTGTGTCCCCTTGTCCTGTTGCTGGTTGCCTGGGAGAAGAGACCAACCCCCACCTGGCTACAGCTTCCCTTCAGGTAGTTGCAGACAGCAATAAGGTCTGCCCTGAGCCTCCTCTTCTCCAGGCTAAACAAGCCCAGCTCACTCAGCCTCTCCTCATAGGGTTTGTGTTCACTTAGCCTTGTTAAATTTCATCCCATTGGCCTCTGCCCACCCATCCAGCCTGTCCAGGTCCCTCTGCAGGGCTCTCCTACCTTCCAACACATCAACACCTGCTCCTAGCTTGGTGTCATCTGAAAACTTAATGATGCTGGACTCAATCCCCTCATCCAGATCATCAATAAAGATATTGAACAGGACCGGGCCCAGCACTGATCCCTGGGGAACACCACTAGTGAGTGGCTGCCAACTGGATGTGGCACCATTCACCACCACTCTCTGGGCTGGGCCTTCCAGCCAGTTCCTGACCCAGCACAGAGTGAATTTGTCCAAGCCACGAGCTGCCAGTTTAGCCAGGAGCTTGTTGTGGCAGATGGTGTCAAAGGCTTTGCTGAAGTCCAGCAAGGAGTGAAGACCCTGTAATTATAAACTTCTAGAGATACAATAATACAAAGGGTGGCAGTGCTTCAATGTAACCTTATTACTAGATGTGTTCAAGCCTCTTCAGCACTGTCCAGTCACAAGCATTATAAACATGTCTAGGTCTTGCTTGAAGCATTAGGAACAGAACTCTTTGTATATTTAGATAGATACCATTAGGCAGTCCTAAAATGTTTTGTTTTCTAACAGACTTCTATTACTAGTGGCCTATGAGAGACTGCCTTAGAGCTATATCATTGTACATTTTGTACTTGTAACTGATTTCCAAAACAGTTTATTATCAGAGTTGTTTCAGGGAATAATAGAATCACAGAATGGCTTGGGCTGGAAGGGAACTCCAAAGGCAACCTAGTCCAGTCCCTTCCAGTGAGCAGAAACATCTTCCACTATGAACAAAGTTTAATTGTCTTGAGAACCAGGCTATGTTCAGTGTAGATTCAGAGACACAGTAATTTATTACTACAGTACATTTCAGAATTTACCTGTAATTGCTATACTGTCCTTAGAAGAAAGAGTAATTCACAAATATATGGGTGTATTTCACTCAACAGTTTATGATTTGACATATACTTGACATTTTTCTTACTGCAAGGTAATGAAAAAGAAAACTCTTTTAATGCTGCTATGCAAATCTGTATTTATGCTTCATATATTTTCAAAACATGAGATAGACAAACTCATGTGACAAGTCCCTACCATCCACGCTGTTGGTAAATTGAATATAAAGATTAACAGACATTTCAAAAAGAACCACGGAGAATGATCAGATCCAAGAATCCATGTAGGCATCAAGGCTCCTACAGACCTCCTAAAGATCAGGAGTGCAAGGGGAAAATGTTAAAGAAAAGTTTATTACAATGAAAGATTTATTGCAAAGGATGCTTTCAAAACGTTTTCCCCATTTCCTTCCTTGCATTAAGACTACTGACTTCATTCATGATATTTCTCTAGAGAAATAGTTGCAATTCCACCAAATATGCTGTGAGGTTGAAGTTCTTTAAATAGGTAAACAAAAATTTTCTATCAAGAAAAGCCAGTTGGCTTTTCTTGATAGATGATGGTTTCATCTAGCTTGCTGTCCTTTCTCTGGAAGTGCTACAGTCAGCTGCTAGGCAAAAGGAAAAATATATCAAATGTAAATAACGCTTTTTCCTAATAGTTTCTTAGCTAGCAAGTATTTTCTGCCCATGGACTTCCCACATTGTTCTGATTTCTGCACAACCTTAGATGCTTTGCAGCCTCTCCTACACCAAACTGTCTGTTGATTTTATGCAAACTTCCAGTATCTTTCTCCCAGCTTCAGAAGGAATCAGTTCCTTCTGTTATTTTGAACATGACTCCTCTTATGTTGCCCTTGTGGCCAAGAAGGCCAATAGCATTCAGGTGTGCATTAAGAAGAGCATGGCCAGTAGGCCAAGAGAAGTTCTCCCCCTCTATGCTGCTCTGCTGAGGCTGCACCTGGAGTATCGCGTCCAGTTCTGGGCTCCCTAGATGGGGAGGGACAACAGAGGGCCACAACAGTGGCTAGAGGACTGGAACATTTCTCTTATGAGAAGAGACTAAGAGACCTGGGGCTTTTTGGCCTGGAAAAGAGAAAGCTGAGAGAGGATTTTATCATACAAATATCTAAATTGTGGAGATCATGGGGATGGGGATGGACTACTTTCAGTGGTGCTCAGTGATAGCACAAGGGGCAATGGGTACAAACTAGAACACAGGAGGTTTCACTTGAGCTCAAGGAAAAAATTCTTTGCTTCAAGGGTGACAGAGCATTGGACCAGGCTGCCCAGAGAGCTTGTGGACTCTCCTTCTCTGGAGACAGGAAATATTTTTCAACCATTTATTGCTGGCAGACTATTGATATTTTAGCATTAAACTTGTTTTTGGCCTCTGAAAAAAAAAAAATGTAACATTGCTCCTAACTCCTCAAATTAAGGAAAGACAATAGTCCTCACATTAAGTCAGATCTCATTGCTCTCTAATAAAAAATCGTGAGGTTAAAATGAATGTGTAGGAGTTTTGCCCTGAATCTAATTTTGGTCTGAACTGCTTGATTTCTAAATTGCTCATTCTATCCCACAAATGTCTAACAATTATAACGTTGTCTGCTCTTTCAATAGAATGAGGTGGTTTTGCTAGCCACCGTGTGGGTGCTGAACTGCTGAAGCAACTAAAATTAAATCATACATAACTATATAGAAGGGCCTGAAGGAATGGGGATTCCAGACGTTTCCCAAGCCTTAACATTCAGATGGACCAATTATATGCCACTGTTCACATTTCATCTCATCTTCCAGCCCTGCAGTTATTCGCAAGTTCCTCTTGAGCCCCCTGTACAGTGTAGCCCCTCAGGCATACTTTGCTAGAATGCCTTGATTGAGGTCCTGGTTTCATCACCCCCTAGCCTTCTCGCAGGCAATCTTTTGGAAAAATGGAACAAGAAAAGAGCAAGTTGCAGGACATGAGACAATAATGCTGTCAACAATTTTGCCTCCTTCAATTCTGCTAAGCCAAACTAATAATTTCGTCAGACACAAAATCAGGGAACCTTCCCTTAGCTGAAGAAGGAAAAAACTCAGTCTGTTCACAGAAACACCCAAAAGGCAAAACACCACTGCCCGTTTCCTTCAGATGGGGCAACAGTCTTTCCCCTCTCTGCTCTGTGCTTGTTCACCATTTTCTCCCTTTTCTTCTGAAGACTCCTTGCATCTAGGTGTGCCCTTTGGGTTGTCCTATTTGAAAGCAGCACCTTCACTCACCAAACCGGGAGCGAACATAATGCTTCCTTCTCCACAACGTCTTAGCGACAAATGTGCTCCTTCAGTTTCCTTGGCACAGCATGAGAGAGTAACAGGCTCTGGGCAGAAGGACAGACTGCAGCTCCGTGTACAAACACTGTCAGCAAATAGACACAGGACAGAAAAGCCCAAAGAGAAACATTTCTCACCCTGGTAGCACAGTTTGTTGTAGCTGTGACACTCCCTCGGTTTTATGTGTTATTGGGGAAATAGTTAATTCTGGGGATTTTTTGGTTGACTTCTTGGAACTATTTGATTTTTAACTATATGGGCCCTTATTATTCAGATTGGTGATGTCATTTGTCTGAGATGAAAAAAAAAACTAACAGCACTACACTTTCTGCTGATAATTGTACCGTTCACGGTGCATATATTGGAATGTGATGATTTCTGAATAGGTTACAACGTTAAGCAGGTAGGGAGAAGTGGAGCTTACATTATTAACTTTGAAAAAAATGATCTGGTCTCAAATCACATGGGAAGATTTAACAACACAGCCAAAATCCTATTATTTCTTTGTATCACAGAATCACAGAATGTCAGGGGCTGGAAGGGACCTTGAAAGATCATCTAGTCCAAACCCCTTGCAGAGCAGGATCACCTATACAGTATCATACAGGAACATGTCCAGGTGGGTTTTGAATATCTACAGAGAAAGGGACTCCAAAACCCCACTGGGCAGCCTGTTCCAGTGATTTGTCACTCTCACAGTGAAAAAAATCCTTCTCATGTTTACAGGAAACTTTCTGTGCCTCAACTTCCACCCATTGCCTCTTGTCCTATCATCTGGCATCACTGAGAAGAGCCTGGCTCCATCCTCCTGGCACTCAGCCTTTACACATTTATAAACATTGATGAGGTCACCCCTCATTCTCCTCTTCTCCAAGTTATAGAGCCCCAGCTCCTTCAGTCTCTCCTCATAAGAGAGATGTTTCATTCCTCTGTACTAATAATTTTAAGCAGACCTCAGCTGCAGCCAAGAAAGATCTGGAAGCAGGTATTCTTTCTGTCAAGTCTTCAAAGATGCAGCCTTTCACAGGCAGAGTTTGCTATTAAACATACCTATTTTTGTACATAGCCAAACCTGATAGACTGACATCCCATACGAAGCAGGGATGAAATATTATGGAATTATTTCAGGTGGGTACATTTTTTCATTCTCCAGTAGAAATTTACTTACATGGTCTGCAGTTTTAAAGATAAAATAAAAGCAGCTCTCCCCCAAGTTTGTCATGGGATATGCTGGACTAATGGGGCATTTCTTCAGATATTAAAGGCTGTAAGACATAAACTGGGACTGTCTCTCCAAGTTTCTCAATCTTGTCTTATATGTACAATTGCGTAGAGTAGTGGATCTTTACTGAAGAAGTAGGAGGATAGAGATATTTGCAAAGAAAGAAACTACAAAAGATAAATCCCAGAAAAAAAAAAAAAGGTCAAATATAATGGCTAAATGTTTAACTAAACAGAAATAACTAGAAGCTGATGAGATACAGAATTACAGTAGAATGCTAAAGAATAAATTGAAAGAAACAAGTTGATGATTCCCTCAAGCAGGCACATCTTTTCTCGTCTTTCCTTTTTTTCCCTACTAACAATGAAAGTTTCATGCCTGTTTTTCCAAATGTCTGCGTTAACAGATTCACAAGAACATAATTTTTTAATATATTCTTAATTCATTATATAAAGTGGCAAGCCGGTGCCGAATGAAGTTATCACATTTGAAATGTAGAGGGATAGAAGAATGTTGAGAGTAATTACAGGTTAGCAGGTCACAGGATGGGCTACAGCAACAATCCAAAGACTTGCATCAATCACTTTGAATACATAAGAAAAAAGGCCCAATACTTTCAAGAGCCACAAAACTTACTAATGTGGCTTCTTTTTGCGGGAAGCCGGTTAACATGAAAGCAAATTTGGAGCTTCTTCATGTTTTATGTCCAGCACTGGTTAAAAAAAAAAAAGGAAAGAAAAATCTTTGGGTATATGTACACCAAGACAGAGCCTGGTGGGAAAAGAGCCTGAAAACACATTAAAACTCCAACGTTCTGCTGAAAGCAGACATCCCCAGAGGGCTGAAATGGCTACAACACTTCGCATAAACTTTCAGAGAAACCATTATCATGGGACAGCAATCACCAACAAACCATGGTTTACTGGAGTTCACTGAACTCTCACACTAACTTAATCCTGCTGTAGTCTGGAGAACAATAAGGCAGAATCTATGGAATTTATCTTCACAGCACAGCTTCAAGGCATGTCCTCCTCAGCTGGCACTGACAACTGAAGTTACTCACTTTTAAAAAGATTTTCCTAGGTATCACAGAAAATCCTGCGCAGACAAAGAGATGATCACTGCATCTCCCCCTCAATTAGAGCTGGTATTAGAAACTCATTTAGAGCTGGCATTAGAAATCATTTAGAACACTAATCACAGCAAAGTATGGGAGCAAGAGATGGGTTCCAGGCTGTAAAATTAGATGTAACTTTTTACTGTGTGATTTGGTATGACCATTGCTTTTAGTGATACGTTGAACTGAACCCCAATGTACTGTTTTTAGTTAACTCTTGAATAAAATGTTTAATGAACAGTGACAGTGACATATCACTTGAAACAAAACTGAGCAAAATGCTAGCAAGTCTTGATAATGATGTCGGTACACTAGGTGGAAGGTGGTTTGAAGGAAATAAACACAAGTTTTTAAGCCTGAGAGCTTAAATCCAAGTCACAGCTATTACTATGACACTGGCACTCATCAGGAACGGCGATACATTCAGACATACAATGCATTTTAAAAGGTAAATGCTTTTCTTTCACTTTTATTTCTTGTACCTGCTCATAACTGGTTACAACAAAGACAAGAATCTCCAAGAATAAGCTGAAGCACCACTGAGATGACAAGAGAAGATAGTGCTGTTCTCTGGACTCTGCAGTGACTCCTGCAGTGTAGAGTGCAGAAGCATTTCCCCCTTCAAACTCCCATTTCATAAAGTTTAGATTCTTCCATATCACTGCATAAACAGTCATTTCCTTCCTCCCAGGACTGTCCTCTTTTCTCCACCTTGTCTGAGACAATGTAGTGGAAATTATCAGAGGAAATGTTCTGCTATCTGATAGATTTTCTCCCATGCAGCACTTGGTGGCTTTTGTTGTTGGGGAGGGGAAAGCAGGAGGTGAAAAAATCTTTTGTTCATTAAAAATATCTTATGGTCAGTTGCTTTAGCAAACATAGCAAATCCAAAGTACGGCTCTCTAAACCTGTTTCTGAGAAAACAATCTTGCTCCCTGTAGTAACACATTTCTTTAATAAAACACTCACCAGATGTCTGGCATTATAGCACTTTATTTTCTAGAGATGTTTGCCTTATAATATTTTAGCATTATTATCATCTAGGCTTAGCTGTTAGCTTTCTTAATTTTTTTTCCGCCCCCTGAAGTACCCAGAGATTGTTGTAATTTCATTTTCCTGAAAAATAATATCCAGGTTTTCATTGTCCACTTAATGCAATGTTTCAGTCCAGGAATAAATAGATAAGAAAAAGCACTACAACAGTATAACCTAAAGAATAAATTCCTGCACTAAACAGGAGCATAGCAATAGCTTAGAGATGATTTTCCCTTATAAAAATATGGTTTTATTGTAATATGTAGACCATATTTGGATAAGTTCTTATGAAGAAGGTGAAAACACATAGAGAATATAAGAATTTATGAAGTCACTGGAGAGAATGACTAATTTTAAACACTGTGAGGGAAACCTTGGCTCAGATATTCTGAATGCTACTAGAAACTGTTTTCATGCACTTTGTGATGCTGTCGTGGGGGGAGTATATGTTATCATGTAATGATACAAACAGCATAACTAAAATGTTGTATTTCAGCAAATCTGAAATAGTTGGCTCCTTCAAGAACTACAAAGATTTTATGTCTCTGGTTTTAGGTATATTTCTTTCCTGGATGTTTATAATGTTATGTAATTCAGTATTTTTGTTTAAAAGGCACAGATTAAATATTATTTTGCAACCCATATTCCTGCAACAACGCAAAAATCAGTCATTCAAAACCTGCAGCATTGTTGTAGTATTCTGGTCTTCTTTGACTCATAAGAATTCCAAGCCATGCACATATTGGTCAGAGATAAGGCATTATTTACTTTTTCTACGCCAAGAAACTTTCATTATCTAGTATTTTTAACATAGTTAGAATTATAACTATGCTTGGGAATCTGAAGACCTTGCAGATCCCTGTAATATTTTCAATCCAGGTTGTATTCTCCAGTGTTGATCACTGCTCCTTGGCTGCCCTTGGCAATGAAACATTGATTTATTTTTTTCCTTCCAGCAGTCTGCACAGATTCAACATCAATTAAAAAGATCACCGTGACTACTCTTATCAGTTTTCTCCCTGATGTTGAGTCCTAACCATGTGACTTAAACATGATATTCTTTAATAAACAAACTGTAACTGAATGGGATTTTACAAAATTCAATTACTTTTCTTCAAGGTAAAAATAGAGGCAAAACTGTCCAGTTCTGGGCTCTTCAATTCAAGAGACATGTTGTGACCAGAGAAGGGCAAGGAAGCCTGGAACACAAACCCTATGAGGAGTGGCTGGAGAGCAGCCAGGAGGAAAGGGACCTGGGGGTACTGCTGGATAGTAGGCTGAAGATGAGCCAGCAGTGTGCCCAGGTGGCCAAGAGAGTCAATGGCATCCTGGCCTGGATCAGGAACAGTGTGGCCAGTAGGACAAGGGAGGTTCTTCTTCCCCTGTACTCAACACTGGTCAGGCCACACCTTGAGTACTGTGTCCAGTTCTGGGCTCCTCAATTCAAGAGAGATGTTGAGGTGCTGGAAGGTGTCCAGAGAAGGGCAACAAAGCTGGTGAGGAGCCTGGAACACAAACCCTGTGAGGAGAG
>WAAF01016053.1:64299-76536 GCA_013400475.1 Tricholaema leucomelas
CTGGATGTTAGGAGGAAGTTCTTTACAGTGAGGGTGGTGGGTGGTGAGACACTGGAATGGGTTGCCCAGGGAGGCTGTGGATGCTTCTTCCCTGGAGACGTTTAAGGCCAGGCTGGATGAGGCCTTGAGCAGCCTGCTCTAGTGGGAGGTGTCCCTGCCTATGGCAGGGGGTTGGAGCTGGATGATCTTTGAGGTCCCTTCCAACCTAAACCATTCTATGATTCTATGATTCTATGATTTGGATCTAACGGTAAAATATAAACTTTAAAAAAAAGCTTAGCTATCAAATCAGTGGTACTTAGAAAACATGGGAGAGGTTTATTACTGGTAACTCCAGTTTCTAAAACAAACACAGGTTTGCAATTACCATCAATCAAAAGACTGAAAAGCTATCCTTAGTCTTCAACCGCTAGTTTTCTTTTGTGACTAAATGTATAAAATGACTGGCATCTGTACCTAAACATAGCAAGTCAAATTTGGTTTCAATCTCTGTTGAGTGAAGATCTATGTGCTTACTTCAAAGGTGAACTGGATCCAAAATACACAGGAGACAACTGTTTGCCCAGACAGACTTAATGTCTTGTAAAATTAATCTTCTTTGTAACCATATCGACATTGTTCTTCCTGGTGTATAAAACCCTTCAGACTCTAGTTACAACATGAATGATTTATGCAGCCTTTGTGCCATAGGGAGAGAAAAAAAAAAGGGCTATCTGCATTTATTTTAATGTCAGTCAGAAAGAAAGAAAATAGAATTTTATTTTCAAATCTCCACTGCTTATATCATGATGAAGTAAATGTCTTTTTCCTCTGGGTTGCTACAAGTGTCAAGGCTGCTATTCTGTTTCATAACTGCTGGGGTCTCACTTTCAAGATATGCAGTAAACACTTTCTACACATTGACACAAAGATCCACTAGGGATAGTCAAAAATTCTGCAAGAAGGCAACTTGAGCACCACGTGTCTGCAAACATCTGTGGAATAGAAATCAACTGTATTGGTTTAGGATGATGAAAAATTACAATAAATGCTCTACTCAAACAGGTTCAATGTTTCAAGCAGCAAAATATTTGGCAGACTTTAGCTCATTCAGCTTATTGTATGTGTATGTTTCTGCTACAATCAACATATTCCAATTCCGCTATTGATGATTTCTCTGAAAATTACAGAAGTATTCTTAAAATTAGCTTTCTTTTGCTTAACACATTTAAAGCAACACGTAAAAAGCAACCGCCACTATCAAAAGTAAAGAAACAAAGTTTGTCCAAAGCCTTCCTTCTGTGGAAATCCTTTAGAAAGCTGCAGATTTTACACGGGAAATTTGCAGAGAATCAGTGTGTTGTAGATTTTCTGCAGCTGATATAGCTAACTCAGCACACTACAAGGGTTAAGCATGAAGAAAGAACAGAGTTTTTTTCCAGTTGTGCAGGGTGATTTCTGTACTCTTTCATTTCTTGATTACAGGCAATGTATAGGTGCAAAGCAAGCCCGTGTGCCCTCGTGCCCTCTTGTTTCGTGCCCAGCAGGCATCATGCACAGGGACTGCAGTTCTCTGTTATTGCAGGATGCCAGGAGAGAGGGAAGGACAGGTGATAAGATCCCACTGGTCACAGGAACTGAGATGAAGCAGGCCATCTCACTTTATAGAGAAGGCGCATATCTGAGGTCTTTCTGAAAATGGAGTAATAAGATCTGACCTGATACAGTCTACATTTGTCTAACAAATTAGGTAAAATCGTTACGCTTCGTTCGCATCTGTTATTTTTGCTCACCTATGTAAATTTAGATAAATGGGTTCTGTTGTCTTACACTGTAAACCAAGACTAATTCAATAGCACATAAGTGTTTAATAGATACCAAGTTCCTTCTGCTTCCTCCTATTTCCCTTCACCAGTCTCTTCTAAGCCATAATAATTTACTGACTATACCACAGGTCCCATTGATTTCTTTTACAGCAAATGAACTGTACTGCAAAATTGTTTTCTGAAAACACTAATGCAATCACAACGACATTGCTGAAATCATGAGAAAGGCATCTCTTACAGAAGTCTGTTTCAGCAAAGCTTTTAGAGAGTTATGTATTGAACAATTTCTGTGATACACTGTAATTACCATCTCCATTTTATCACCAGCACCCCATGGTCTCACTGGAGGTTGTATAACAAAGTCCTGATATTTAGCTTATTTTAATGATCTCACACAGGCTGAAAAAATAGTTCACAGTATCACAGTATCACAGTACCATCAGGGTTGGAAGAGACCTCACAGATCATCAAGTCCAACCCTTTACCACAGAGCTCAAGGCTAGACCATGGCACCAAGTGCCACATCCAACCTTGCCTTGAACAGCTCTAGGGACGGCGACTCCACCGCCTCCCTGGGCAGCCCATTCCAGTAGCCAATGACTCTCTCAGTGAAGAACTTTCTCCTCACCTCGCGCCTAAATTTCCCCTGGTGCAGCCTGAGGCTGTGTCCTCTCGTTCTGGCGCTGGCCATCTGAGAGAAGTTGTGTGACTCTTCTCAGACTGCTCTGATTATAGTTGAAACTTTCACTGCACAACTCAAAAATTTACAGTAGGTACACCATTGTTTTGAGAAAAAATAATCAAGTTAGAATTTAAGCTGAGAAATACTATTAGCAATTTTGCTTAAATTTAACTGGTACCAGGATGATTTTATCTACTTTTATACAGTTCCAGTTTCAGGCTTGTGAAATAAATCATCATGAGTGCAAAAACTCAGGTCTGCTGCTCTTCTAGCTTCAGTGGAGATCTGAGTTACAGTTTATCACTGACAAAATGACTGATGCTGTTGCCCAACACATAAACAAGAACCTCTCTCTTAAGCTGCATCAGAAATACGCACAAAGTACATTAAGCAGATAGAGTACATTATGTCTTAAGCACTTTTATCTTTCACACTCTTTCTCCCCTGGTTTCACAAGATTGTTGGAAACAAACTTCGGCATAAATAAAGCAAATTATTGTGAGATATTGAAATTGTGCTAGAGCTGAAGAAACATAACAATGAAATGGGAAGAGTAACTGAAAAACAAACAACGCTAATATATATTCTTTTTAAAAGCTACAAAATAGAATAATTAGTGGGGATTCTGGAGCACACTTCTAGAAAGTTAAACTGGATTATGAAACATAGATATTGATCAAACAGTTGTATTACTAGCTTGGAATTATTGAATTGATCTGTCATGCAATGACAAATATAGGATGCCAGGAGCACTTTTTAAACCAAAACTATGACAGAATCTCTGAACACAGGGCTATTATAAATGCCAAAAAACGTTAATGAATTTGGGATCTTTCTTTTTTTGCTACAGGAATGTTTTCAAAACTATGGCTAATAGACAGAAAAGATCTTAAGCAGCAAAATGCACATTAATAGTTGCCCTGTCATGGTAGGCCTGAATATGCCCTGGTTTGTCCAGACATGTTTTTCTGCTCTCTCTCCTTCTGCTATGGGGAGAAGCAACCACAGGAAAGAGGGCAAAGAACCTGAAGCCACTGAGTATAAGGACCCTGGCTTGCCCAGACTTGTTTTGCTCCTGTCTACATCCTGTGGTAAACAAGGTACATACACTTGGCTTGTGCCTGCCTTGTGCAAAGCCTATGTTTTCCCAAATTTGGGTAAACTAAGCCTACGGTTTCACCTAATATGGTTAAACTTGGATAACTGCCACTGTGTTTGGCTATTCTGTGCCCAAAGTGCCATTAGTCTTGGGCTGTATTGATAAAAGAGATGAGCAGGTAATGCAACATGCTCTGCCATTGTATTTGTGCTTGCTGCTGGCTGCTGCCATTGCTCTCTGCTCGTGGCAGTGTTCTGCCTTACTGTACTCTGCCATGCCATGCTGAGCTATAAGTTAGCTCTACCACATAGTAATAAGAAACCCTGTGTTTTGGGCTAATTTGCCTGGAGACTGATTTGAATTTACCAGGGATAGGCATAAATGCCTCCATGAGATAGGCCTGCATAGCCAGCATGACATTTGTGCCAAAACTGTACATTGCAAGACAACCTGCCTACACCTGCCAAGACAAGGAGCCCTAGAAGGGACACACAGGTAATCCGGAGAAACCAGGATAAGGTCAGAGATCAACTGCCTTCTTTCCCCAGCATACTGTGAAGCCTGAGAAGAATCAGAAGCTTCAGTGACTCACAAGAAACTAACAGAACCCTCTGCTAGTGTTTGGGTACTGTCTGAAGCTGAAGTTAGCCCTGCGAGTCAGGAACAAGTATTTGTGAGTAAATACTTAAAGCCTCTTGTAATTCACTAATTGCCTTCTGCCATAAGCAGAAAGAAGCTTCTTGAGTCCATCTAGTGGACAAGTGGTATAATTAACTGCAAGAACCTTCTCTTCCAGTTCAATTAATGTTTTGCTAGTTATTTCTTAAATGTTCTCTATCCCATATTATTCCTTTGTATAATGTTTCCATGACTGTGCGAAAAACGAGTTATTATTAAAATCAGTGGTCAGATGGGGCGAGACTCCTGAATATTGAAAATTAATAAACAATATTACTTTTTGAAAAATCATATCTCACATCAATTAATTACCCTCCATTACAACCCCAGAAGGCTAATTTTAGACATCTAGGTAACAAGCCTTATACGAAAATGAAATCGAGACCACTAGACATCAACGATTTAATTTTTACTGCTGGTCCCTTTTTCACCACCTGCAATTTTCATTTTAAATTTGGCTGCAGTAAGGAGAATGTGAAAAATATTTCAATGTAAAAGTTACAGATCAAAAACTGTCTCTTTGATTATCCATCTCATTTACTCTCAACATCTTCGCCTTTTACTTGTGAAACACGGATATTAACAGGCTTCGCATAGTATTATAAGGCTTTAAAAAAAGACATCGTAAAGGGAGAACTGATGCCAACAATTGTGCAATGATGGGTTGCAAAATGTGAATGACTCCATTGATTTACTGAACCAGAAAGGTGAGCCCATTTTCAGTAATGTCACTTCTAATACATTATGGCAGTAAAGAAAAACTGAACAGCTTTCTCCCCATAGATCTTTTAAAAGCCTTAGAGGCTGTTATTTGAACCATTCTTCACTTATTGCTGGTATAGACTTCATAAAGCTCTGTGTAACCAAAAGTGAAAATACTAAATGAATTTCATTTTAGTCCAATAGCAGCTACTGTGACACTTAAAAAATGTAAGGGTCAACTTTATGCAGTATGGTATGCTGAGGTAAACAAGTAATACTGGTGGTTAATTGAGTACTGGTGGTCACTGCTTCAGTTATCATATGTGATCCTGGTCCAGGTAAAGCTAATGATCTCAGTTCTCCTTGAAATCCATGAATGTTGTATCCACTCTTTGCTCTATGAAACTGGGATTTCAGCTATAACTTCTCTTGATGTGACTCATCTAAGCCACCACACAAACACTGGGTTGGAGAATCCCTGGTAAAAAAAAATTTCATCTCCAGTGAGAATCGAGAAGAGATGGTGGAAGGCTTCTACACAGCAGACATAAAGGTTGCTTTCTCATCTGATCTTTGGCAGGACACATGGCCTTGTAACTTTTCCTTTAAGAGCAAAAGAATTTCCTGTTGAGTCAAACATAATTCTCAAAGCCCCAGCTTAATTTCTTAGGGCCCAGTTTCTTAGACCCCAGCTTTGCAGAGTATTTGTATACATACTCAAAATCATGTGTTATTAAATCTAAATCTCAACAATATAATGAATTTTGCCTAAATATTTTTCCAGCTAGAAATACTGTCTTGAATTGAAGCCTCAGTATGCCAGAGTCATCAAGCAACAGAAATAAAGTCTTTCAGCTTTTGAAACACCAGGAGACAAATACTTCATTTGAAAGAAGGAAAACAAGTACTTCTCCTAGGCAGCAGAATAATTCAGTGACCTACGGGAACATATTATATAGCTGAACAATTAAACTGTAATTAAAAATAAACCCTAAGACAAATAGGAAAACAAATAAGCATCCTTCCTTGGAGCAATGTTCAGCTTTTCCAGAACATATTTGTCAAAGTATTGCTACAAAATTAACATGTGACCCAAAACCAACTTGCCCATCAACAAGCTTGAAAAAACAATACTGTGGTGATTCCCCACCGTCCACATGTTTCTACAGTTTAGAGAAACTGGAGTTAATCTTAAGTTAATCTTCTCTTTAATGCATTCCTTATGAATAATTTTCCTCATCTAGATTTTAATTCATTTCCCTCCCTATTGTAACAAGTCATGCTTCATGTTCACTGGAATAATTTTCAGCATCACCCTTTTCCTTTATTAGCTTGCAGTACTTCTCCTATTCTCACTCATTCAACACTGCATTTATTATACGCTCTTCTAACTTGCTCTGTCACCAAGGGCAGCCCACAGCTATCTGAGCATGTCTCTAGTCAGTAGTCCCTGATCACTCTTTGCATCAACTGTTGGTCAGTTAGCAGGCTTCAGTACGTATTTAATACATCAGAAAACAAAGCTTTGGCTAACAGATGGCAGGGAAGAAAGTGATGCATTGCAAGCATTGAGTACAACCACAACTTGAACAGCAAGTCAATGCTACATTGTCCCTAACACACAAGGATTTTTTTGTTTGTTTGTTATGAAGCTTCCTTGTAAGATTCTCAAATGTTTTATCATCCTCTTTGCACTTCCATATTCATATAATTAGGCCAGAAGTATTTAAATGTGTTGTGATTCCGTCACATGTGAAGGGTTACAAAGAATGAACATCATGTGCCAGAGATGCTGCCTCAATTATCAGCAGCTTCCTACATAAGCCATGGAAACTAGCGGTACGCAATAAAAGCACACAAGGGCAATTAAGCAGAACCAGGCTAGAAATCTGTAATTATGTTAGACCAACACTGATGTTGTGTGATGACAGGACAAACAAACAAAAAGAGTTGTGTTCTTGTACAGCAGTAATGGACTTCTACTCTGGAAAGTAGGGTACCAACATGCAAACATATCCCCCTCCTTGCATGCGTATTTGTGGAGGAGGACACGCTTTCCATAAAGCAGACTGGCGTGATGCTAATAACTACTAGTTTTTAACAGCAGATGTTTCCTAAGGGGATAAATGTAGAAGGTGAAAGCCTTAACCTTCACTCTTGACAGACTAGTAACTGTGTGAACATTCAGCTAAACATGAATCAGGGGTTTAGGATAGGCAGCAAGCAGAGTCAATTATTAGAAGAATGTGAAAGAAGTGCAATGTTTCTCCTCTAACACATAAATGAAAATCATAAACTATATACTGCATTATCAGGCCTTCTTTAATCAACAGTCTTCCAACTGCCTTTCTTGGCCTCTCTTGCCAATGTCATAGGTTTTAAGTCTGCACACATGAAAAATAAATAGCAGAAGAAGGGTATGTCTTTCTCAGAATAAGGCCAAAGGAACAAATGAAGCTTGTGCTCTGGTTGTTTCTCTTTCATATTCTGGTGTCGAGGGAGTCGTATGTCAAATACATTTAAAATCCATGGCTGGAGCAGCTCAGTGCATAACAGCTTGTGCTCAGCGTTTTAGTCAGAAGCTATGATTCAAGAACAATCTTTAAAGACTCTTACTAGGTCAGTCTAGCTCTCCCACATGAAAAAGCAGTCACTTTAGGTGAATGCATTTTTAAATTGTACAAATAATTTTCTGAAGAATATGTCTCTGCTCTTTATGATTAAAATTTTCAGTTATTTTAAAGCCTGTTTTCTGTCTTCAAGCAGAGAAAGGACATCTTCAAAAGTATCCTTAAAGAAAATTTATGTTTGGTACTATTCACTTGATTTTTCCCCACATAGTTTTGCAAAATCTTTGTCCTATCTCTTTCCTTTTTCTCTTCTGCAAAATTTAAAGTAAATTAGACACAATGTGCTGTCTCTTCCAACAGAGCATATAACCACAACGTTCAGGACTGCAAATTAGATTGTTTGCACTGGATATCTACATTCACCTTTTGCTATTCCCTATAATTTGTCTACACTTTCAATAAATTTAGATGCTTTGGTTATTTTCCTTGAGACACTGTTTCAAGCTCCCTGTTTATTTGGGAAGGGGAACAGCTAAAAACCGCTTCTGGCAGTCAGATTTATTTGATGCCGTTGTGTAACACTCGTTACCCATCCCAGTTTGCCTTTAATTGATTCCAGGCTTACAGTCTAACAAACTGCATGTTTGTTTTGATTTTGCTGACAAGGTAACCTTTTCCATCTGCAGTACCTGGCTGTTGCATTGCACAGACAGAAAAAGAACAGTGTATTTCCATGGGAAAATAACAGTGGTGCAGTTGTCTGCCATCTTTCATTAGAAATCATTCCAGGTACAGTAACAGGAGTTCAGCTAGATTAATCCCCTTCAGAAAGAAAAAAAATTATCAATTACAGTGAACAATAATAGGATCTAAACTCAGTAATTGAATAAGACCAACAGTGACTTGTTATTATGCAAGTGAACTAAATTCCATCTTCAAAGCATACACATGACCCACTCAAAAAAAAAGCACCCACAGGTGTTTTTTGACATATTCCCATGAAAAGTAGTCATACTTTGGAGGATAGAAGCCAATCATTTGGTATTCAATCCAATCAACTAATTAGGATGTAAAATAACCTCCAAATGAACCTAGGATTTTAACCCTTGGCATAGGTGGCTTCAGTGATGAACATGAAGGTAAGCAAAGGGGAGGGTGTTAAATAAAAGCTAAATAATTTTACATGAACAACATTCAGCACTGCTCAGCTGGTCTACTTCATGGACTCCAAGTGAACACAGAAGACACACTTCTGGCAAGACATTGTTAAAAATTTCTCAGAACAACTACTGATGCTTTTTGATGCTCAGATAATAGTAGTCAATCTGCTCTTCACAATTTTTTCTCTAACCTTCCTAAGACAGTGCAGATGCATTGAGAATTTTCCTGCCTGCCTAACATGCCTGTGGAGGCAGATGCTCCTTTAGGCACCAGGCAGTGCTATATGCATGAGAGTTTCTATCACCCTGCAGGAGACAAGAATTACATTGACAAAGATGACCAATTACAAAAAAATCTTCACATTCAAAAGGTAGCTGTCACTTTTTTCCACAGATGAGTGGTCCTTGAACTCGTGGACTGACTAAGGTACGTGCATAAAGATAACTACTGGGTTTGACACAACCAAGCAACTCAGGAAGGCACTGTCTCATGAAGTACACACACTGTATAAAAAGGTGAAAGCCTTGTAAAGGAATCGCATTTTTCAGAGTGTCTTGTAGAATTCATCACTTGAAAAAATAAGGCTAAAATAAGATAAGGTAACTTTAAAGTCATTGGAACATAAACTGTGACATCACCATCTGTATTACGTTGAGCTGAATTATTAGCATACTCTGATTATTAGACTACATCCATCACTCAAAATTTAGAATATCTTTCTCAGTTCCAGTCTATTTATAGTCTTGATACAATTAGGCTGCTACCCAGCTGTGCTTGAGGCAAGTTAGTTCCACTTGGAAAATTAGATGATGAGAAAAATCCCCAGGTAGCTCTGCTCCCACTGCTGCTGTCTCTTATCTGGGAAGCTACACTGCCTCCCTTGTCTTGGCCCAGCTCAGCACCAGCTGCCCTTCCTCCTTGGACTGATAACTCGAAACCACTGTTCTCTATGGCTGCTTACCTGCTTTCTCCAGGCATGGACTGTTTTACCTTCAGCTCCAAACTTGGTCAATACTAGTCTGCCGGAACTGATTCCAGAGTTTCAACAGAAGTTTGACCTGCAGACAGTAGTTATCTCTTGGAAAGGGTTTGGCTCACTCTTCAGATTGATTAGAGGATATGTTTTCATTATCACTTTTTACTTTTTAGAAGGTTCCTGATTGAAAGAATATAAAAGACTCTGCATGCTCTTTTATTGCAGAAGTAATTTCTTAGTTACTAGGGACTACTTAAGACATTTTTGTTCATCCTTAGCAAAGGCAAACTTCTTTGCATTTTCAGGTGTCTGACTAGTTAAAGGGCTAGAGGTTGAGCCATCTGGAAGTTGAACAGCTTGCTGCCACAAACTCTGCAAATCCTAAATCCTAACTGACTTTTAGCTTGAAACATAGGATTTAATGGCTGCAATGACAAAAACAAGTACTCAATGGGCTTGTTCACATAATTTCAGTAAGTTCCACCCCACATATACATCTGCAGTTAAGAGTAGCTTGGGCTTTTGTTTGTTTGGTTGGTTTTTTGCTTCACCATGACCTACATTTCATCCTGACAGAAATACATACACAGCAGGAGCTACAAGTGTCATTTTTGCAAATAATAAATACTAATTACTGTAAACTCTTTCTCTAACCTCAACTAATTAATAGATGATATTAAAATACACATGGAGGACATATTTGACACAGTGTGATCACAGCAGTTTAGTAGGTGCTCTTCCAAGTAAAACTTTCCCTCTGAATGTATTTTGTCAAGGAGAAAGAGGACCAGAATTGATGGTATTGAAAGAATATTACAGATTTTTTTACAGGATATATTGATAAAAGCCACCACTGGGGGGTGGGGGGAAATCCAGTAGCTTTCTGGAAGAATTTTCTTACCTATTGACAATTTCACCATCTGCTTCCACACCTTACAATTTACATGGAGCTTACTTTCCAACAGTAGTGTATCACTTTTGCATACAATTCCCAATTTGACAGTTGGTAAACACTGTCAGATCTTGCAAGCATTTCCACACTTTCACATAAAAAAATAACCTCCCTTACTTCATCATGAGCAATGCACCCTTGACACACCCTAAGCTGAAGAAAGTGGACACTGAATGGCTTCTATCAGCCAAACATCTATAAAAGTAGAAAAGGGAACTGGAAAAACATCGACTCAGTCTTTAAATATTCTGTACCACTAAGCTACACAGACTGGAACCAAAATCGTAAGAGCCATTATTTTAATTGCATATGGGGGGAATACAATCAAGTCTTAAGCTGCAGTTGTTTCTAATGAGATCTTCATTACACAAAGTCAGGTTGTGCAGCATCAACATATTCTCATCTTCTGTATGTCTGCTCTATTTGTTTGCTCTATAAATTGTTTCTCATGGTAAAGTCATGAAAGGTCACTTGAAACAGCCTTCCTTTCTTGACTCTGAAACAGTGGTATTCTCACACTGAGCAAATCTGTATTTTCTTGCTTTCTTAATTGCAAACTGAGTAATTTCTGACTAATAAGCTGCTTTTTAAAGAACATGTCACAGTACTGGGAATATTAAGATCCTGTCCTTCTGATTACATATAAAATAGTACTGCCTTTTTTTCTTAATGGATATATATAGAGAGAGATACAAGTTTGTTTTCTTGCTTGTTTGCTTTTCAAAAATAAAGCACTGAAAACAGAGCATTTCATACACACTTGACTCTTATTCCTTCTTTCCTATGCTGCCATTATGCTTAGTAAGCTGAGAATGCTCCATGCTTCTTCCTTTGCTCTTTCCATTTGCAGTTCCTCTTTACATACACATCAGCAGAGAACAACAAAACATATATGCATCATAAGGAACAGTTTAGGAAAACATCTAGTAAATTCTAGCAACTTGAATGCATTCTGTGCTTTCCTTGCTTGATCTTTACAATGAAAAGAAGCAAACAGATGTAACAGTCTGCAAATAGTATTTGGAATGTGGGGTGTTAAAAATAAGGTGTTTAATAATAATAATACCTCATATCATCTACAATAATTTTTCCTTTAGTTCTGATACTGGCAGCCAAAATATGAGAAATTCTTGAAGAAAAAAAACCCCACAAAGCTGATTCATTTTTCTAGAACTATGTATCTCATACTACCAATTTTATCAGATGATTTAAAACAAATGGAACTTTTTTTCATTGCAAATAAATGCTTTAAAATAAATAATCCTTTAGTCATCACCATAATCTGTAATATAGCTGTGAAAGCAGAATGGTTCAGTAATGTTTGGTACTACAGATACTATTTCCCACATGAAAATAATAAAATTTAAGCCTCAACAGAGAAACAGAGTAGAAACAAAGGAGAAGACAGTTTTCCAGTAATTCTTAGAGTGTACCAAAATTAAAGTAGCCTTTTCAAGGAAGGAACATACAAGAGGTAGTACCATCTGGCCTGCATCAGGAATGGTGTGGCCAGCAGGAGCAGGGAGGTCATTCTGCCCCTGTACTCTGCACTGGTTAGACCACACCTTGAGTACTGTGTTCAGTTCTGGGCCCCCCAGTTTAGAAGGGACAT
>WAAF01016054.1:0-35034 GCA_013400475.1 Tricholaema leucomelas
GTCCTGTTAGCAAGAAAATTCTCCCACACTCTCACATTAATTAATTAATTTCCCCTTCATAACAACATCCCAGTGTGGCATCCCAGCATGGGAATTTCATGTGGCATGGGGTAATGCACAGGTGGACACTTCAGCCTGCAGTGGGAAAATGAGCGCCCTTTTCATCTCCTTTTGCACTGCTCCGCTTTCCCCATTCAAACCTGTAAGAGGGAAGAGGAAGACAAAGGGGGGTTTGAGGGGCATGGTCCCACACTAATAAATGCCCTCTTGGCCACCTGGGCACACTGCTGGCTCATACTCATCTTCTTGTCAGTCAGTTAACCCCAGGTCCCTTTCTTCCACACAGCTCTATAGCCATTCGTCTCCAGCCTTGTAGCATTGCATAGGGTTGTTTTGGCCCAGGTGCAAGGCCTGGCACCTGGCCTTGTTGAAGCTCATACAGTTGACCTCAGCCCATCAATCCAACCTATCCAGATCACTCTGTAGAGCCTTCCTACCCTCATGGAGATCAACACTCCTACCTAATTTCAGGCTTCAGTAGGTTGAATTACAGCTCTGTCCTGTACCTCAACCATTTTCCTACTGCTTGGGATTCAAGGAATATGTTTTCTGTAGTGGAAATTCTGCTGGTAAGGCCCTCAGTTACCTAACAAGCTTCTCAGATTAGTTTAGATTTGACTTGGATCGCTCTTTGTATTTCACAGTCTGCATTATTTGAGCCATCGATTCACTTATCCCTACTCTGCAGCAGATCCCAGAGTCCCTTTCAGCTTAAAACTCATAATAAACTGCATCTGCATCCTAACCGCTGCCCTCATCCCATCTCTCAGACTTCACCAGAGCCCCTCTGGAATTACAGCTTGGAAAGAAATAATTTCCCTTACCTGCCCCCTAAGATGCTAGACAAAGCAGGGGCAGACCCAAACACCCAGTGAACTGCTCTTCTATCCTGAGTACAGCCTACATCCTAGCTCTCAGGGTTAAGAAGGACCTGAGAGGTGCCCTTATCCTTACCTTACACAGTCACAAAGCCCAGTCATTCTCCTTTCCTGTAGGCTTTCTGTGGGATAACTGCCTAGCTCACCATGGGGCAGGAATGCAAGTTAATTTACTGTGCTTTGGAAGAAAGGCTGAGATGTTTACAACCAAGAGATGTCTGTGTTATCTATGAACTGCCAAACCGCTGAAGGAAGGAGTCTTGTGAAGATAAGACAGCCCTATTTCAGCTAAAACTAATGAAGCAAGGCTTGAACAACAAAACAACAATGAAAATGCACAGCTTCAAAACTGGTTTTGAATGCTGTAGTGTCTGAGCAAAGACCTTTGCCTAATTAACTGCAAAATTAATTAAAGTTTCCACTCCTCAGTATGACAGATACAAAGAAGTACATGCTAAACATACATGGCCATGTTACTCAATTCTCCACCTAATTTATACTAAATGTGACCTAGAAGGCAGAGACAGTTGGGATTAAGATATAAGAAACCATAAGAAGATCTCTTTGAGGGGAAAGACCATGGATTCAGCAAAGACAAGGGCAGTTGGCAGGCTGTGGTCCTTTTTGTCCACCCGAGACAAGGACACTTTTTTAGTAAGAACTGTGCATTCAATGCATGACTTAACCTTTTGCTACCATTACTTTTAGGACTGTTGCACATCCAACTTTGCCAGATGTTACCTGGGATTTATTAACTCAAGTTTGATCACTTGCAGATCATTTATCACTGGCAATCCTAAATCTGTTATGTTTGTTGCTTTAATAAATTAAATATACCTACCCATGAACTCCAGATGGCTTCAGTGTAATTTCAAATAACATTTGTATTTCTCAGCATGCATCCAGTTGACTCAAGAGAAAAAATATGCCAATATGAATATTTAAAAAAGCCTCTGTAAATAATAAAACTGCCAACTATGTAATTTGGTTTTTTTTTAAACATGATACGTATATAACAGAAACTTTCTTTACTGAATGGAATATTCCAGTATATAGGCTGGCAGCTGTGCAGTTGAAGGTGTAACACCATCCAGAGAAGCCCATTTTCATGAGTCAGAAGCTTCAGGTTTAAATGTCCTCTTTGCTGTGACTATTACAGTGTGGTGACTCATGTAGATGTTCAAAACCCAACTTGCTGTTCAAAACCACAACTGCTGGCTGCAGCACCAGGGTTTGCTCTCCCTGTTCTCTCTGTTCCTTCCATCCTGTTGCTTTCAAGGACAGAGATAGAGAAGGTGCTGTTTATAATGGGAAATCACTGAGCGTCTTCTCAAATATATTTATTCACATATTTATTATTCATTAATTTTCTGTGTTAAAATATGATTCATAACACAGGTTATATAAGAAGAGCAAAATATTGTGCTGCAAAAGTTTCCCATGGGATGCAGTGAAGTGAGATACAAAACTACCACTAAAATGAAAAAAAAAATGCCATTTGACCTGACACCTTTAGAAACCACAGCAGTGCCTGAATTGCAACTTAATAGTCCAAACTGCAAACATGAAACATGCTGAGCCAGAAGGAAAAACTAGTTCATACTGTATTTCTAGTTTGGCCAATGAGCATTATGTCACATCACTTCCCTGCATCCCAGTTTCATAGAAGGGATAAGTTATGCTTCCCTTACTTCATAAAACACTTCCTGAGTTACCCATCAAAATCTTTAAAACTGGGAA
This sequence comes from Tricholaema leucomelas, assembly GCA_013400475.1. Taxonomy (NCBI): domain Eukaryota; kingdom Metazoa; phylum Chordata; class Aves; order Piciformes; family Lybiidae; genus Tricholaema lacrymosa; species Tricholaema leucomelas. Next base: position 2,679 of record WAAF01016054.1, read on the forward strand.
TTACAGCTCTATTCCATGCAAACACATGCATTTTAGAACAGGTGTGAGAGCTGGCACTTTGTACAACACTCAAACTTAGAACCACACATGTACAGAACACTTTATGAAGAGCAAAACCAGCTTTACTTTAAAACAGACATAAAGAACATGCATGAAATAAAAATGAAATATGGAAATACAGGTTAGTAATGATTAGGTATATATGCATGAAATTAATGTATAGTGCTGAAGGCCATAAATTTTAAAGATAAGCAATACAAAGTCAGGCGGCAATGAAGTGAGATACAGAAATGTTGCTGAAATTAAAGATTTTATTAGCTGTGCCATCTTACTGTTTTCTGAACATGCTATTAATCCCAGCATTACCAAAACTGATACTCAGCAGCCTATCCTACATTCTCATGTAGAATGCAGGGTTTTCCCCTTGTGGTTTTGTTTGAATACTACCCAGAATAGCACTGGCTGTAGAACTGCTCTTTAAGGACTCACATGCAATGACCAGGAGTTACTTCTCTGGCTCCTAATAGTCCTCAGCATAGTTAGTATTTACCCAGTGAACAGCACATGCTACCATGTTCATTGCGGATGCCAACTACCTAAACTTACTTTCTGGATTCTGATGCCAGAACAACACATTTTGAAATCTACAGAGCTGGAAATAGCTGCATTCACTGCAAAGATGCTGCAGGCTTGTCCTTGCTGTTTCTCTTAGCTAAGTTAATTTGAAAGGTTATTTCTTCCCGTCGGTGTAAAAACGAGAAATAAATGGCTATAAAATCCCTGTAATGTAAGTTGTTACAACCCTAATAGCCCTAAAAGTCTTCAGAGAGGACTTTGGGGCAGCCAGAAGAGGCCCAGGACTATGCAGTTTATCACAGCAAAAACCTTTCTGCCATTTGGTGAAGCCTTGCTTCATTGTCCTGGGTCCCAGGACCCAGACATTATTTCGCCTGGAATGGCTCTGGTTGTAAGAATGGGCATTTGATGTGTGTTTTAACTCACCTTCAAATTACCAGGCTGTTAAAAGGTGCTTTAATTAATTAAAAGAATGAACGGATTTCTGAGTCTCTAGAAAACGGAAATCTAAATGCAGTCAAGTGACGTTTTAAAGCGATGATTCAGCACACGGCTGGGTTTCCTCACCAGGAAGGGAAAAATCTTTTGCTCTGGACCCTGCATGTAGCGTAGCCGCCTTTCGAGGACACCACCGCCCTCCTCCGATCCTGTGGGCGGGCGTGGGAGCGGCCTCCTTCCCGCCCAGCCTCTGAGCCCCGCCGCTTTCCCAGGCCGTCCGCCCTCCTGCGTGGAGCACTGAGGCTCGGCCCGGAGCCCCGCAGGCCGCGCCGCAATGGGTGCTACCTGGCACTACCAGTCGTTCCTGCTGCTACTGCTGGCGGCAGCTTGGGGACCATGTTTCTCGGAGATACTCCGCTCCTCACAGCGGCGGTGGCCGGTGCCTTACAGGTGAGTGAGGCGGTCAGGCGGCCTGGCGACCAGAGCTGAAGGTACGTCCCGGCGTGCGCCTGCTCGGCAGACCCGTTTGCCCGCGCCGAAATGCCCGCACCTCCTCTTCCAAGGCCTCTGCCAGCTCTCTGATTGCTTTGTTGGTTTAAGACTAAGAGTAGTTCCCCATTTTTAATCACGGGGTGTTTGTCGTTTATACGATATTTGGTGTGTTTAGCGCACGAGTACAGGGCAACGAGTGTCCTGGCCTAGAACTGCACTAGCTCGCTCAGCGGCAGCATTGCTAACTCCAGGAATACTTTTCTTTGCAAGGTTCTCCTTTATTTCCTATGCAATAAAAAAGTAGTGATGAGGAAAACGGGCTACGATTTATTTTTGTTCTTACATTTAACTTTATGCTGGATCATAAATGGTGTAAAAGTGATGTTTGCTGCTTTTGAGCTCTTAGCTCCAGAAGAACAGCTGGTGGTGTGGAAAGCAGGAGAATGCATGTTAACCTCATTTTACATAGCTACGGCTTTGGCTGTGATGAGGAAATAAGCCTCTTGAGGAGATGGGCTACACTTGTCATGTGTATTTTGTGGGAGTTTGCTGTTTGTAAAGGGAGGTGTTACCTATATTTAACTGCCATCGAATTCACATCTGAAGTTTTGAAAGCCTGTTGTGTAATTCCTAGCAGTTTAATTTGTATCGAGTGATGCCTGAAGGAGCTGATCTTGCAAGTCATAAGTCATTCAGGATTTTCAGCAAGTTCAGTATTTGCAAGACTGGGTCTCAGGCTGGTCACAACTGGAGTACATGCTCATCAGTCAGTGTAAGGCACTCAAAAATGTGCTATATTAATGCGTCTTCATGTGCTTGTTACCTTCTTGCCACGTGCAAGGTGTGGTGGGAGACAAAATGGAAGGTGTGCAGTTTAGAAATGGGACTTAAATGTATGGCTGGCATAAGTCTTTGCTTTCTAATTGCGTGTTCTTTTTCCAGACATGTACTTCTTCATTTTTGCCTTTCAGTGAAGTACCCAGCAAGCTTGTAGAGGTCCACAGGGAAAATCAATGGTGCCTCAGCAGGGCTGCTAGCTTTACTATGGCTGAGGAAGTCCCATGTCCTTGAGTCATCTCATGGCTGCAGTATTTATATGATTCAGTAGCCCTGGGCAAGTGTGTTAGGCTGTCAGGCTGTGCACTGGGCAAGCTGTGTATGTCAGTCTCTTGGTACCAGGAATATAGCAACCTTGTTCTAAATGAAATAGTGTGTGAATTTGAAGGAAATGGGGAAAGGAAGGCTTGTCAGAAAGGTTTTTGTGCTGATTTTGTTATAATGTGATGGATAAGTGGACTTTGTGTTCAGTTTGTGAGGTTTTGTAGGAACAATGAATGGAAACAGTGATTGTTTCTAAGTCTCTTTACATAGATTAGCAGAGGAATAATATATTTCTTCCATCTGGGAACCTGTTATTACAGAATATCTTCACAGACCAAACTGGTTTGTCGCTCTGTAGACAAACTTGAAACATTTTTGAAGCAGATCTGAAAACATCCTCTTTACTCAGCCTCTGTGTGTCTCTGATTTTATCTGTACAAGTCACCCCTTGTAATATACATAATGTCCACTCCCTAGTTATCAGAACTATGTACAACATGAGTTACATTTGCAGGTCTTAAATCCTTAAGTCTTCTTTATGCAGACATGCACCTTAGACACCTTACAAACTTGTGCACTCCAAGCACTGCAGCATCCAGATCAGAGAATGTGGCTGAACACTAGAGCTTTCTCACCCAGGCCTCTAGGAAGCCATGAGACAGTTACTGCAGTTGTGAAGCTGTACTTCACTTAACTTACTTCTCTTTCTCAGCACAGGCGCTTTGATTACCGCCCAAAAACTGATCCTTACTGCCAGGCTCGTTACACCTTCTGTCCCACTGGCTCTGCCATTCCAGTTATGAAGGAAGAGGATGTCATTGAAGTGTATCGATTACAGGCTCCAGTATGGGAATTCAAATATGGGGACTTACTAGGGCATTTGGTAAGATGATGGTTTTGTTTAACAGGGTGGCATATTCAGCTGAATTCAACAACAGATGTCAAGGATGGGAACTGTAAGGTTGGGGTGTGTGTGTGTGTAGTAGTATTGGAGCACACGAGCTAGGCTATCTATAGGAAGGGTAGCCAAAGAGAAGTAAGTTTCACAGAGTCACAGAATATATCTGGGTGGAAGAGACCTCAAAGATCATCCAGTTCAGCTTTTGACCTACCACTGAAGGGTCAACACTGAACCATGTCCCTAAGTGCCAGGTGCACATGCTATTTAGACACCTCCAGGGATGGTGACTCCACCACTGCTCTGGGAAGACCATTCCAATGTTTGATAACCCTTTTAGTGAAGAAATATTTCCTAACATCCAACCTAAACTTGCCGTGGCACAGCTTGGAACTGTTTCCTCTTGTCCTGTCACTTGACACCCAGGAGAAGAGGCTGTCCAGACTGAACACCCCCATCTGCCTTAGATGCTTCTTGTAGGCTGTGTGTTCCTGGCCCTTCATGAGCCTCACTATGCTCTGGACATATACCAGCACCTCAGTGTCCTTGTAGTGAGTGGCCCAGAACTGAACACAGTACTCGAGGTGTGCCCTCACTAGTGCTACATACAGGGGGATGGCCACCTTCCTGTTCCTGCTGGCCACAGTGTTTCTAATACAGGCGGGATGCCTTTGGCTTTCTTGGCCAGCTGGGCATGCTGCTGACTCATATTCAGTTGACTATCAACCAATACCCTAGTTGTCTCTCCAAGTCTTCCTTTGTCTATTGACTTTTCTATGGTTAGGAGTGGACATCTGGCTGGTCAGAATGGTAGATGAAGGGGAGCTGGTTTCTTCTACAGTTCTTTCTTTAATGTTATGATCAGTATTGAATTAAAGTCTCCATTCATGGAGTCATGCAAGTATTAAGTAATCCAAACTTTAGCATTAATTATAGCTACAGCAGTAGCATAATTAAACTTCAAAGAATGATGCTTAATGGATAAAAAAATAATACTAGTGAATATGAAATAGCAACATCAAAACAAAGCACACGGAATCAAAAATGGAATTAGCTTAAAAAATCATTATCTGAGAAATTAAGTTTGAATTTATGTATTTACAGTTTTTTAAAGAGATATCTCATTCCTTTACTGGTTTTCATTGTGAAGACCTGTTTCTGGTAACCCTGTTCTGTTCTTTCTTTAATACTCCACTGGGGTTAAGGATTCAAAAGAAGGCTTGAGTATCTACCTCCAAATAACAGAATGTGTGAGGGATGGATAGGTAACCACTGAGGCAGTGTGATCCTATGATAAAAGTATGTGTGTGATTTAATTCAGTGTGTTGTGCACCAGTGCTACTAAATCCAAGATGTTACAGGAACTCCTCACCCTGTCGTGCAACAGCTTCCAAATGTCTTATCTTCTGTACAGGTCAAAGTGAAGTTCTTATATTAAAGTTTTGTGGGTTTGGTTATCCTCTTTTCTCTTTTCCAGAAAATTATGCACGATGCTGTGGGTTTCAGGAGCTCTCTAATGGGCAAAAACTACACAATGGAATGGTATGAACTCTTTCAGCTTGGGAACTGCACGTTTCCACATCTCCGGCCTGGCATGGATGCACCATTCTGGTGTAACCAGGGAGCTGCCTGCTTTTATGAAGGAATAGATGATGCACACTGGAAGGAAAATGGAACTTTAGTTCTTGTGACCACAATATCAGGTAGACTTCAGATGCTTTGAGATGTTTCAGATGCTACTATCATAAAGACTCGGCATATCAAGCAGTATCTTTTATTTTTTGTAGGTTATTTGCAATGTTAGTAGCCGATGCTAATTTCAAATGGAAATACTGTAATGCAGAAAGCAGTATGAGGCTGCGGACTTTTGAACAGTGCACACACTGAAGAGCTCATAGAAGAGAGTCATTTGATGTTGCTGTACAAAAACATTTGAGTTTTTTCAATGTAAAAATAATTTAACAGAACCATTATGGACTCTTTTCACATGGCTTCTCCAAAACAAAGCCTGTTGTGAAGTGGTAGATGACTGATGACATAGAAAAAAATGGTGCCAATGTATACATTGCTGAGCAAACAAATAAGGCATGTTTAGAAATAGTATTAAAAAATACAAAGAATATCAATGTCTATTTCTGTCTTCCCTATTAATGTGTCACTAAACATTGTGCAAGTGTCCCCAGTAATAGGTCTCTGGCGTATGTTATAGAACGAAACCAGGACTTACACCTCTAAATATGTGGAGGATCACCAGACTAGTTTCCTGATAAGTACTGAACACTGAACTCCTAGAGTAAACTACCCTAGGTGATCTTGTCTTGGCAGGGAGGTTGGACTTGATGATCTCTGGAGGTCCCTCTCAACCTCTAAAGTTCTGTGATTCTATGATTTAAACAATCTGGTTGATTAGTGTAGTACAGTGAACGACTTATGAACAAAATCTGCTGAAGACTTGGAAAGCTGGATTTTGTGTGACCAAAACTGCTTACACTCTGAAGTTAGTGCAGCATACAAGGCACAGTGGAGCTTGATGTTTGCCCCCTTCTGCCTTTAGCAGCTTTGCTGGACTCAGTCTCTAGAAAATCTATCCAATGTTGCTAAGAAATTCCAGGCTGTTCTTTTGGCAATGAACCAAGCAGAGTTGCCGCCCTGTGAGTTTGTAGCTCATGACAGGTCTTTAATGCCTGATACAGTTAGATTATTTGTATGAATAGCAAGTTAACTATTACCACATAGTTATGGAATTTGTAATGCTTCTTGCCTGTGTGAACTATTTGATGCCTGAGAAGGATGATGTTATGCTGGTGTCTCATGGAGGCACTGTTGCTGTCCTTGTCTCTCACTTCCTGTTTGCATGAAACTTTTAGGCAGGCAGAATCTCGGAGAGTTTTGAATTGGCTGAATTTGACTAGAAATCTGAAGCTTGCCATGGAGGAGGGTGAATGGATGCAGGCACAAATGGACAACATCATCAACTGACCTTGCTTCCTCCAGAGAGCAGGCTAAAAGCATCCTGTCTTGTGGGAAAGGGCATTACATATGAAGCAGCCCTCTTTGCCCTTGCTAGGAGCTGTTTGTCAGCAATGTCAGAGACTACACTGAAGGATTCTCATTTTCTTTTAAAGCCTGTCAGCCAGGTTAATGTTGCTTGGGGGTATGCTGCCACTGTGGAAGTAGAGCAGGAATATCCAAGGTCTATTTTTTGAATGTCTAGGCATTTTTCAACAGATTACCTTAACCAGTAATATTTTGGTTTAATTTAAGATGTTAAGGCCAGAACTTCTAGTCCTCTGTTGTAGGGTAGGAGAGCCCTGCAGAGGAACCTTGCCAGGCCGGATGGGTGGGCAGAGGCCAATGGGATGAGATTTAACAATGCCAAGTGCAGAGTTCTACACTTTGGCCGCAACAACTCCAAGCAGTGCTACAGACTGAGGACAGAATGGCTGAGAGCAGCCAGGAATAAAGGGACCTGGAGGTACTGGCAGATAGTAGGCTGAACATGAGCCAGCAGTGTGGCCAGTTGGCCAAGAGAGCCAATGGAATCCTGGCTTGTATCAGGAACAGTGTGGCCAGTAGGACAAGGGAGGTTATTCTGCCTCTGTACTCAGCACTGGTCAGGCCACACCTTGAGTGCTGTGTCCAGTTCTGGGCTCCTGAATTCAAGAGAGATGCTGAGATGCTGGAACGTGTCCAGAGAAGGGCCCCAAGGCTGGTGAGGGAGCACAGCCCTGTGAGGAGAGACTGAGGGAGCTGGGGTTGTTTAGCTTGGAGAAGAGGCTCAGGGGTGATCTCATTGTTGTCCCCAACCACCTGAAGGGAGGCTGTAGCCAGGTGGAGTTGGTCTTTTCTGCCAGGCAACCAGCAACAGAACAAGGGGACACAGTCTCAAGTTGTGCTGGGGGAAGTATAGGCTGGATATTAGGAGGGAATTGTTGCCAGAGAGAGTGATTGACATTGGAATGGACTGCCCAGGGAGGTGGTGGAGTCGTCATCCCTGGAGGCTTTCAGGAAAAGCCTGGATGGGGCACGGTCTAGTTGATTGGATAGGGCTGGGTGATAGGTTGGACTGGATGATCTTGGAGGTCTCTTCCACCCAAGATTCTACGATCTTGGTCTTGTTAGGAGAAACAAGCTCTTTTCAATTGCACACCTTGCAGAATACGCACTAGGAACCTAATCTGGTAGAAAATAAAGGGGAGCTTCAAGCCCCTGTACAGTATAGTAAGTGCAGTTCTTGATAGAGACTTGCTATTTTATTAAACCAAGTCACAGATAATTTAAAAAGAATGTATCCAACACTTTTAACTAAACAAAATTTTATTATTTTTACTGTGAAGCCCAAAAGCTCAAAAGCCCAAAAACAATTATAATGGGGTAGTCTAGGAGGTGAATGTGCAGAGCTTCAGTTGATCTGAGGTAGTAGTTTGCACACTTGCCTTAATTTAGGGTAAGCGTGAGATGCATTTGCTCTTTGTGGTGAAGAGCAGATGCCGTGATTGACCTTTGCAGCTTGTTTTGGAGGGAAATGCATGTCATGCAGTGCTCTTCATTGGTCTTGACAAATGCAGAGTGGCAGTGAATTCAGATTTAATGCAGTAGGTTGGTTGTTGTATGCACGGTGGTGTTAGTGACACACTGATGTCTGCTATCCCTGAACTATGAGGTAACTGCTTTCCTCCAGTCTCTGGGCTTGCAACAGTCTTGCCTGTTGTTAGCAGCTAGCAAGCACATCTGCTGCATCCACAGCAGTGACACTTGCAGCTAAAGAAACATCATGGCTTGGAACACTGCCGTGGTTGCAAGCTGTCATCTGATGTATCACACAAGAAGAATCCGCAGAATCTGGTCATGCTATGAATATGATGCCAGACAGATCATGTGTGGATGGTTGTATCCTGTGCCATGACTGAGGAAAGTGAGGGCAGGAAGGCATAGACTGAGGTGCAGTCCTAGGACTATGGGAAAAGCAAAATGAGGGAAATTAGCCTCGTGCTTCAGCTCTGTTTTGGGAAGGCAGATGCATCACCTGTAGGGAGCTGCCAGAGAGATGAGGTGAGTTAGAGATGTCTTCCTCGTTTCAATTGTGAAATTGCCATCACCAGAATACTCCAAACCTAAATGAAAAACAAACAAACAAACCCCCAAAACACATATATACACACAAAAAAAACCACAGGGAAAAAAAACACCAAAACACAAACAAAACCTTAAGGATTTTAAGTTCAGTGATCTTCACATCCTTTGGCATAGTTCAATTTTGTTGGCAGAGAAGCTTCTAAAACAGAAGGATGTTTCAGTCTTATGATTCCGTTTGTGGACAGACATGAAAACTTCTGTCCTGAATTCCGTTAAAACTAGAGAAAGTGCAGGAGCACCTGTTGCACTGGTAGAACATTGTGTCAGCATCTCTTGTAAATCATACTACCTGTCCTGTTGGTGTCCATGGATAAAGCAAATGAGAAGTGTCATGGTTCTTTGACATTTGTGTGTTCTGGCACAGTAGCAGGAAATGGGGCAGAAAAAGGAACCACCATGTAAATAACTTTCATGTGTCCTTTATTTAGTGGAATATCCATTTTCCTTTGTATGGTTAGGTAACATGGGTAAACTTGTAAAGGGAAGGGAAGTGAACCTTGAAGCAGATGGCTAACATTTTAAGTTGTGTATTTGTTACCTTGTCTCTGTAATAGTTATTTTCATCTCTTACAGGAATCATGTTTAATGAAATGGCAAAATGGGTAAAATACGACAATGAGACTGGCATTTACTATGAGACCTGGACAGTTCAAGCAAGTCCTGACAAACAGTCAGTAGTATGGTTTGACTCTTATGAGTGCTCTAAATTTATCCTGAGAACATACCAGAAGCTTGCTGATTTAGGAGCTGTGTTTAAGAAGATACAAACAAACTATACAAGTGTTGTTTTATTCAGTGGAGAACCTGTTTACTTGGGAAATGAGACATCTGTCTTTGGACCACAGGGCAACAAAACGTTGGCAGCAGCTATAAGAGACTTCTACTATCCATTCAAACCTCATCAGACAGTCAGAGAGTTTTTTGTGGATCTTATAAAAATAATTGATCATGTCATCTTGAATCATCAGTTTTACCTCTTTTACAACTTGGAATACTGGTTTTTACCTATGAAGTTCCCTTATCTCAAAGTAGTTTATGAAGAGGTTCCTTTACCTACTGGAAGCAAAACATCCTTTGGTGTATAATAACTTACTGAAGAATCAAACTTGCCCTTACGTCTGAATATCTGTAAGGATTTTGTTGTGATGATGTTGAAGTGTTGAGTATTTCACTGCTAACTGTAAAAGCTCTGGTGAAAAGGCTTTGCTTGACCACATCCAAGACTTAGGTATTTTTTATTATTAATTGTATAACACATTGATGAATGCTTTAGCATTTCTGACTTGGCTAGCTTTTGTGGACGCTGGCTGCCTGAAGGCAGGTTGATGTGACAGTCAATGAGAGGCAGCCTGCCTGCTCTGGTCTCAGTGCTCTCCCCATATATATGGCCACCTGGCAAGAACCATGGCATCTGGCCACCAACAGACATGGAACAGAAGTTTTACAAATTTCCTCAACATGTGCCTTAGATTGATGTATTTGGTTCAACTTAGACCCATGTACTCTTCTCTGGTTGGTGGCATAGGTGTTCAGAGCGGTGGAAAGGGACAGCAAATCTATCTGCAAATGGCATGGGTGGTATCTTTTAAGCACTTTGCTTCCTTCACCTCTACTGTAAATGGAATGCACATGTCTCTTCCTAAGATCTGTGTGTTTTCTGCAGCATTCTAGCAGTTTCCTGTCTTAAAAGTCTATTTCAGTTTCATGGAACTCATGTTTGTATTCCTTTTGAATTTCTTCCAAAGCACCTACAGTTTGTGGGAAAATCTCTGCTTGTCACAAATTAGCCTGAAGGGCAATTGCAACCTCTTAGAGGCAGTAATACTTGGAAGCCTAGTGCTGCAGTGTCCTCGAGTCTTGTTCCAGGCTGTGCCTAGAGCAGCTTGGCAACCTTTAAACCTAACTGGCCAAAGCCAGGGGAACAGCATTCTAGAGAAGAGTTGGGTGCTTGTACACAAAACCTGCAACATCATTATCTTCTGCAAGTATACACTGCTCACTTTGCTTTTGTGAAACCTGTTGCAGAATGAGTAGTTACTGTACCGTGGCTAAGCAGTAACAGAGGAACCCAGGTCTTTAGTACCATTTGGGTTGAGCCAAGTTAATAGCTTGCTTCAGCCAGAGGTGGGGGTGGATTTGATACAAACCCTAAGAATAGCAGCAAATTAACCTTGTATTAAAAAGCCACTAAAATTAATTAGTTGAAATTGATTACCATGTAATGGAATGAGCATGAGAGCTAGTGTGAGACTCCAGAGTGTCTTCTCTAGAGAATTTCAAGGCCTGTCTGGATGCATTCCTCTGTGATCTGTGCTAGATTGTGTGATCCTGCTCTGGCAGGGGAGTTGGACTTGATGTCCCTGAGTCCCTTGCAACCCTTAACATCCTGTGATCCTGCAGATGAGGTGATGAGAGCACCTCCGTTCTGCAGGAAGCTGCAAATTAGTTTACTGTTGTGCAAAATTTCATCTGCAGCAAAATCACAAACTCTTCCTTTAACCAGATGAGCTTTATCTTCCCTACCCTTCCCTCAATTACTTTCTTCATGGGTAAGCTAAAGGAGCACAAGCATGTCTACAGAAGGCACCTTCTTAGATGACTTGGAAACCCTCAACTTTTGAGCCCACATTTACCTTCTCAGGAAAAAGTCTTGACCTCAAAACCAGTATCCGGTGCTCCAAAAGGGAAAGAGAGTGGTGGAACCAAGCCACTAGAAACCCCAGAAGCTGCTTATCTAGCATGTGCTAGAAAGATCATAGCACCAATGCAACTAAAGACCTTTCAGAGCCTGAAGTAGACGCTCTGGTGGGGTAGGACATATTCCCTCGTGGCAGAGTAAAGCTCTCAGCCTGGCAGTGCTGTTTGGTTGCTGTACAAGTACTTCCTCATCTTCATGAGATCTAGGAGCCTGTGCACCAGTCATTCTTTGTGAATTTGTAAAAATACACAATCATTCAGTGAGACAAAAATTTCCAGGTCTGTACAGTGGTCCTCTGCAAAACTGCTTAGTTTTTATAATGCTGAGCTGCTCAGAGCTGTAACCCACACTTTGTGCCAGGAGGGTTCTCAAGAAAGGCAGTTCCCAGCCTGTCATACATCAAGATCAAATACAGCATACATCTCCTTTTCCCCAAAGGGCCATGCAGTTAAAGTAGCTGGTACAAATATCTTCTTCCTTCCCCCTCAGAAACCCACCCACTAGTGTTCTGTGTTGGGAGACCTGCTGTCATTCTTCCTTGGGACTTGGGTAAGGTTGAGAGGGGTAGGGGGAAGGTGAAGGGGCAGTTGAGAGCCCCTCCTGGGGACTCAGGTTTCTGGGAGTGCTGTTGTGTTTCTGTATTACCTTTTACCTTGTATATTTCTGTATATAACTATATACTGTAAATATCTGCTTGCATATTGTGCTAGCTGTAAATATAAAAACATCATTCAATTTCCAGAGCCAGCTGAATCTAGTCTGGTGATTTCCAAGAGTGGGGCAGGGCGGGGGGACACGGGTAACACCCAAACCATCACAGTGATCCTGCAGGAAAAACCTAGCAAGAGGGATGAACTGATGAACATAGAGAATATCTAAGCCTAATTCTGTTTTTACTGTCCTACTTTTGCTACTGTCAAGCTTCAATTATATCTCAAAGGAACTAATTTCTACAGCACCTGTATTTTAGGAAAATTAACCTATTTTGTATTCTGAACTACACACACTCAATTTCTAAGCCTCTTTAAATCGTCACAAATTTCATCATTAAGTCAACATTCCAGTTTTAGATACAGCAGCAGCACTTATTTTGACCATTCCATGTGCCACCAACTAGACCAAACAGAGATGAAGACAGATCTCTCTGAAGTAGCAAAGTTTAGGTTTTAGTTAATCCTACTCCAAATATAGAGGCCTTGCTAAAAACAGAGCATTGTAGCTTTTCCTGAAGCTATCTTGAATATAGGCTTGTGTGAGAAGTTTGTTTACAGCTAGAATATTTGAGCTAATGATGATGTAATTGGTTTGATGTATAAAAACTGCTGACCTTCATGTGGAAGAAACAACTGCTTTCAAGCAATTTTCTATCCTTGAACATCCTGGTAACTGCTACAATATGTGCCATATTGATGAAGGACTTTTTGAAATTCATGCAACATGTCCTCAGCCTTCTCAGAAGACACCAGCCAACTACCCTGCAGGGAAAGCAGTTCGACCACAACCAAGCATAAAGGCTTCAGCTGCTAACCTGTTCTCCACTTCAGAGTCATCGACATGTCCTCACAAGAAGTAGAACACCGGGGTTCCAAAGGTATGAGTTCCAGAAGTGAAGGACCTCAGGTATTGAGGTTGTGCTTTGCTTTTCATTTATTCCCAGTACCATGCCAGTAAGCAACAGACCAACATACCTTGCCAGCATCAGGACACCAGCAGAGGTCCACAGAGGTTTTAGCTGCATTATTAATGAGACTGCTTCACACATGAGTGAAAACACGTCCTCTTCCCCAGATTACTCATGTTACTCCACCCTTACCATGCAGGCAATACCAAGAGTCAGAATATAAAAAAAACACTGAGCTTTTTTACAGACTAAATATATTGACACCTTTTATACAAATAAAAGCAAATTATGGCATTACATGAATTTAACAAATTCTAATACAAAACCCATGTATTTCATAAAATGAGAATTTTAAATCAAAGCTCTACAGAAACATAGAACTCTCCTGAAAAGATGTTCAGTCCACTGAGCAATGTTTGCTCAAAATATGTATTTTAATATGCTCATAAGTGTATTACACTTAACTATACATTTTCATTGTTACTGAAATCAGAAATGAAGAAAGTCTACTTCTTACCAGAACTAGCTGTACAGTTCAAATGAGAAGCAGCCCCCAGCTTGAGTTTGGTACAGCCCACACCTGGAGCAGCTGTGCCTTGCTGGTGGTCTGACCAAACACATTCGGCAGTTGTGTGAATACTTCATAGTGTTACCAGTCCAGAACAGAGAAAGGAAAAATAACATAACTTGGCGCTAAGAAATGAAGTCACGAGCCACATCTGGATCACAGGATGCACAGACCTACACCATGCACAGATTAAAAAATTTAATAAAACTGATTTACCAAATATTCAAAACAAAATTCTGCCTATTGTTCTACTTCACGTAAGTTTACTGCTTTTAGGTTTTCAGATACCATGAAATGATTGAACTAGCTGAATTAATGCTATACAAAACGATCATCTATCAAACATTCACTTTATACATAAATGTTTCCCAAACAGATTTATAGTATACAATTAGTTTGTACAGTGTAAGCAACTGTTACAATGCCATTTCTCTCAAACTGAAAGCAGCCAAAAAGTCTTCAGATTTTTGTTAAAAGGTTCTTGGTCACCATTCAAATTTTAACTTTCTTGTCTCATCCCGTTCACATCCACGTCATTGCATTTAACACTGCAGGGTTCATTTAATAAAATATACATTACTCCATCTAATCATATGCTGCAAAACTGGTCAATGGGCAATAAAAGCTCATTAACTCGAATGTGTTTTTACATACAATGTATCTACATTTTTCCCCAGAAAGCTTTCGCTTCCTGAGCTAGACATAAAATACCTTAAAACAGGTTTAGTCAGAGATCTGAGATCCCATAAGCAAACTACATTTAAATGCATGGGAGGGAAGAGAAGAGGGAGAGGCAAAAAACCCCACCTGCATCACTTCCGGTATCTCACACTGTTATTTGCACTCTAAATACATTTTAGATGGCTCTAATAATCTGTGGAATAAAGTAGCAAACTTAGTATTTTGTCTAAACTCTATTACTATGTATTGCTCTTGCCTTTTTTGATGTTTATATAAAAGAATGTGTCTATTTCACAGCCTACTAAAAACTCCTTGTAATCTAAGTCTTGTCATCTAGGTAACTAGATTTAGAAATGCTCTAGTTTGGAACAGAAGCATACGAATTTGGTGGATTTTTTTTTTTTGTTTAATCAAATCTGATCCTGTTCAATACTAAAAATCAAAAGACATGCATTAAAACTTGGTATATTGCAGGTACATTTCAATATTTTAAGTATTTTTTTAATTTCCATAAGTGTTTGGAGTCACTGTCAATGAGACAGATCAAATCTAAAACCAGAACATGTTTTTTTGGATAAAGAAGATATTTGGAGTTATCTGTGATTTCTGGTTTTGAACTTGGATTTCGTAAATAATTTTTGAATTTTAAAAAAATCATTTTTTTCTAGTCAAGCAATAAAGCAGCTTACAGTAAGAACTACAGTATTAAATAAGCTTATTCAGTAAATTCCAACAGGGTAAGCTTGGATTTAAGGTGCTATTCCATCTGCCCTGAAGTCTTCCATGGACTTTACCATGTGGGCATCATGTCTGGGAACCAGACTCTACCAAGATGTTTTGAAACTTCCCAATGGATCTGCTCTAAGCTGTATTTCTGATCAGGAATCAGGACTTCCTCCATAATAGAAAGCTGAGAGAGGCGACCACCACACATCTTCACAAACTCAACAAAGGCACTGCAAGAGACTTCACATTCTCCTAGGCCAACGGCTGACAGATACTTGCAACGTTCTGCAATACGAATTAGCTCCTCATCCAGTGGCCGCAATCCATTGGCACACACCACCAGTTCCACTAACCGAGGACACGTCATCCCAACACGACCAAGTACGTCTTTGCTTACTGATCTTCCAAAGTAAAGGTGAGTGACAGGTATTTCGTAACGAAAGAATGGGTCAAATTCTTCTTCATACAAGAAAAAGTACATTACTAAATTTACTTTAGGAGAATGCTTGATGAAGGCATCCCAGCTGCTCTTCTGAATTGTGTGGAACTGAGTCTGTCCAGGGTTTTCACTGACAACATCAATGCGCAAGTGTTCTAACCTGACGTGTTTTTCAGAAGACAAAGCAAGCAGAAGCTCATCACTCAGGAGGTGGTAGTTCAGCGCCAACTCACGTAAGCCATGGCACTGGTCAGCCACACAAAGGATACCTGGGAAGAGAATGTTACAAAAGAAGTTACACATAAACATACTAACAGCTGAACAAGAAACTAAGGGCCAGCCTGGTTTTGTGTGTCATGAGGGTGCAAAGATGTGCTATCTAGACCTAACAGCAAAGTAGAACTATACTTGACAACTAGAACCATCTGATAAGCAGCAAACACTCTGGCCTTTGCATCATCAAGAGGTAAATGACTCTGACATCATATAGCATAGGTTGGCATCGAAAACATCCCTCTACTTAAGTACTGATGCAGACATACCCTGCATCCGTTCTTCTCCTCTACCCTATCCCATTCAAACAGAGAGGAAACCAAAGCAGAGTAGAAACAGCCTTTAGAGAAAAGCATTCAGTTCCCAGCATCCCAAGAGGTCGTATTTCAGGTAATAAACAAGAGCACATCGATGTAAAACAAAATGTTTCTTTTTAAATCCACAAGGTACTATTGCAGTTCAAATGCAAGTTGAACTTAAGAATGAGCAGCAAGCTGAAGAAACTTCAGATAGCCTCACGAAGGATTAGAAATATACCTTTGCTTCTCCAGTCCAAACACAAACATGCCTCTATCTTTGTACAGTAACTTAGGAAGTACTCAGAGTATCCTTCAGAAGTAATTTGCAGTTTGGTATCAATATTTTTCCTTTATTTCTCAGCAGTTAAATCTCTCTTGCACTAGCTGCATTACTACTCTATGTCTTTCACTAACAAGTTTCTTGAGAACTAATATAGTAATGACCATTCTCTTCCTCCCAACTGCAATTTGAAAGCATATTACATAATTTTGAAGTGCATCTATAAGTAATCTTGCATTATTCATGGCCCTTTCAATTAAATTAAAATTCTTCCAAATTAACACCAACCTGCTAATTATAATATACCTATAGGGAAAAAAAAAAAATCCAGTTAAGTCTCAGCACTGAAAACATTCTAATTTTTCTTCAAGAATGTATTTTTTTCAGCCTGCCTCCTGTGAAGCCCATTATCCACAATACTAGCTCCTTTTCTTTGTTCCACATTTCTCTCCATCTCAAGGCATGCCCAGACCTGAAGTAAGCAATAACATTTTCCTGCTATTTGCTTAGCACTCTGGTTTTGTCATTAATGCATCTCATCTCATTCTATTAATCTCCATTCCATGTAGGGCAAAAGTAACTATGCTCCTTGCTCCTTCATGAGGCATTGCTGTTTCTCACCCATTTTTCCTTCAGTTTAAAACACTGTACAAGGCCAAACAGAATGTACCACACAACTTTGTAAACCCACACTCCCAAATTATTGAAGTGTGTGACCACAGAATCAACCAGGTTAGAAGAGACCTCCAAGATCATCCAGTCTAACCTATCACCCAGCCCTATCCAATCAACTAGATCATGGCACTAAGTGCCTCATCCAGTCTTTTCTTGAACACCTCTAGGTACATCAACTCCACCACCTCCCTGGGCAGCCCATTCCAATGGCAAATCACTTTCTCTGGGAATAACTTCCTCCTAACATCCAGCTTATACCTCCCCCGGCACAACTACAGCCCCTCTTCAGGTAGTTGTAGACAGCAATGAGGTCTGCCCTGAGCCTCCTCTTCTTCAGGCTGCACACCCTCAGCTGCCTCAGCCTCCCCTCACAGGGCTGTGCTCCAGGCCCCTCACCAGCTTCATCGCCCTTCTCTGGACATGTTCCAGTACCTCAACACCTCTCCTGAACTGAGGAGCCCAGAACTGGACACATGACTCAAGGTGTGGCCTGACCAGTTCTGAGTACAGGGGCAGAATAACCTCCCTTGTCCTACTGGCCTCACCGTTCCTGATCCAGGCCAGGATGCCACTGGCTCTCCTGCCCACCTGGGCACACTGCTGGCTCATCTTCAGCCTACTATCTACCAGTATCCCCAGGTCCCTTTCTGCCTGGCTGCTCTCCAGCCACTCTGTCCCCAGCCTGTAGCCTTGCTTGGGGTTGTTGTGGCCAAAGTGTAGAAGCCTGCACTAGTGATTGTTAGACACAACTGTTGTCAAGTGATTGACAACTTATGTTCCATAAAGCCTTCTAGCAAGCATTAGCCACAAACCAGCAAGTCTGCTCCCAAATCCAAATTAAAGGAAATTACTCTTTGTCTCAATAAAAATTATTGCTGGAACCTGTTCCTCCTGAAAGACACATTATGGGTCCTGTACTTCTACACACAAGGAATATCAAGTGATTTTTTACAGTTACTAAAGTTGAACAACTCCCTATCTATGACTACAAAACTCTGATGGAAATAATATTCCAGTTAACACACTGACAAATGTTTAGGTAGACAAATCTGCTGCAAAACAAACCTGTTTATCCATAATTTCTATATACAAAACCAAACACAAGGTTTTGTCCCAGAGGTACAACAGCAAAAAGTATTAAGTCTGCACTTTGTTTGTTATCACTTATAGACACATAGCCTCTGCTACAGTATCATTTCTCTTGTGTCAGGAGCCCTAACAATGAATTCTACATGTAATCTACCTAATATTTGCAGTTGCAATGTATTTGCATGAATAAAGTTATAGTGACTAAAGTAGAATCTACTTATCCTCAGAAGAAGAACTCAACTAAGTTGCCAGCCATCTCATTCACAATTCCTCTTCCATTTCTCAGTGAAAAAATGTTTTAAGTTGATGGGCTGTGAATCCATCTTAAACTTGCTGTGCATCAAGTAAGTCTTCCACAAACATTAATTCTATGCACCTAGCTTCATTCTTGCTACAAATAAAGAGCATTAACGAGGTATATTTAGTAAAAGTTCTGCACAGCTCGGTCTCATCTCTTCTTTGTTGATGCTGTGTGCACTTATTCTTCACCTGAATTGCTTTCTTTCAAAATGACTAAATCAGCATCTTCATAATCCATGACACCGCAACACTCAAAATCCATACATAATGAACTGCAGAAAGAGTTCATGTTCCAAAAACACAATTATACTGGAATATTTAAATAGGCATTGCAGAAGTAGTGCACCATCAAGTCAGTAAGTTTGAAGTTCCACAAGGTTATTTATTTGTCCAGAACAGACATGCACTGTTTTATCATAGTTACTCTGCAAGTGGTGGGATGGATGGATCAGCAACCAATTGAATTAGCATTTTATTCAGTAATGGTTGCTGTACATATCACATTCATCCTCACTCCCATCTCACTTCTATCTTTTCAGATATTTACTGATTTCAGACAAAATTCCATGCATACATTAAAAAAAAAAACAAAAAACAAACAAAATCAAAGAAAAACCCAACCAAAACCACCACACAAAAAAACTCCAAACCATGGTAGCTTACCAGCAGGAGAAACATGAGGACAACTGCTCATTTTCA
This sequence comes from Tricholaema leucomelas, assembly GCA_013400475.1. Lineage (NCBI taxonomy): Eukaryota > Metazoa > Chordata > Aves > Piciformes > Lybiidae > Tricholaema lacrymosa > Tricholaema leucomelas. Next base: position 21,668 of record WAAF01016054.1, read on the forward strand.
ATAGTTTGAGTGTGTCACTGTTGTTAGCCACGAGCACTTTGAGAGATGGATCATCAACTGGTGTATCGTCAATCTTAAGTGAAGAGAGTGACTTGGAATTTACAAACACCACTGTCAGTGCAGAAATAAAGTGAGACTGGGGAGGAACAAAAAAGTTTGAATGAACAGCACTATTTGAAATAAAAATCTCAATAGTTTTACATTGTACAGAGCAGTCCTAGTTTTGTTTTACTCATGGAAATCAACTGATCACAGGATATTAGGGGTTGGAAAGGACCCAAGGAGATCATCGAGTCCAGTCCCCCTGCCAGAGCAGGACCACACAATCTAGCACACATCACACACATCACAGAGGAATGCATCCCTGAACAGGCCTTGAAAGTCTCCAGGGAAGGAGACTCCACAACCCCTCTGGGGAGCCTGTCCCAGTGCTCTGTGACCCTTACAGTAAAGAACTTCCCCCTTGTGTTCAGGTGGAACCTCTTGTGCTGCAATTTACACCCACTGCTCCTTGTCCTATCCCAGGGAGCAAGTGGGCAGAGCCTGTCTCCCCTCTCCTGACCCCCAGCCCTCAGGTTTTATAAACATTTATTAAATCCCCTCTCAGTCTTCTCCTCTCCGTACTAAACAGCCCCAGGTCCCTCAGCCTCCCCTCGTAAGGCAGTGCCCTCCAGTCCCCTAATCATCCTCGTAGCCCTCTGCTGGACCCTCTCTAGCAGATCCCTGTCCCTCTTAAACTGCGGAGCCCAAAACTGAACACAGTATTCAAGATGAGCTCCCACCAGGGCAGAGTCGAGGGGAAGGAGAACCTCCCTTGATCTGCTGGATCCACTCTTCCTAATACACCCCAAGATCTCACTGGCTTTCCTGGCCACAAAGGCACATTGCTGTCCCATAGTTAACTTGTTATCCACCAGGACTCCCAGGTCCCTCTCCACAGGGCTGCTCTCCAGCAGATCACCTGCCAACCTGTACTGATACAGTTTATTACTCCTTCCCAGTTGTAGGACTCTGCACTTGTTGAACCTTATTTGGTTCCTCTGTGCCCAGCTCTCCAGTCTGTCCAGATCTTGCATTCTTCTGATATCACATAATTTAAGAGTAGAGGAAGTATAATAATTTTTTACTAGTCTACATCTTTGGCAAATCAAAACATCCAACATTAAGTATAAATCAAGAACTTGACCCAGGACAACCTGCTACACGGACAAAATCTGTAGGAAAGCCATGAAGGAAGAGAAAGCCTAGAAGACGATCATTTGCAAATTGTACTCTAAAAGAAACATCTTTTACAACAGGAATTCCCACACAGTGAGCTGTGCTGCACTGATGAGATGCAAACCACAGCCCAGTCTTTGTTAGGATAGGTCCAAAGCCAAATGACAGTACTGTGTCCTTACCACCCATACAGTATCCAGGTTTGAACAGTTTTGTCTTGGGAAGTTACCTGGAGTGGTCCAAACAGAGCCAAGGAGTATGTAATAGATTAACGATTAGGTGGCATAAATAATGTAGGTTTAGTGGTCAAGGCTGCTCCTTAGCAATTTTATATAACCACTGAAACTTACTAGTAAAGACAGAATCCAGAACACCTTGAGAAACAGGCTAAAAAGCCCATAAAGCAGCAGCTGCAGAAATCATTGTTGGTACAAAGGAAGTGCATAATTACATTGTCTTAATGATTTCACAGAATCACAGTATCACCAAGGCTGGAAGAGACCTCACAGATCATCAAGTCCAACCCGTTACCACCGAGCTCAAGGCTAAACCATGGCACCAAGTGCCACATCCAATCCTGCCTTCAACAGCTCCAGGGACAGCGACTTCACCACCTCCCTGGGCAGCCCATTCCAGTAGCCAATGACTCTCTCAGTGAAGAACTTTCTCCCCACCTCAAGCCTAAATTTCCCCTGACGTAGCTTGAGGCTGCGTCCTCTTGCTCTGGTGCTGGCCACCTGACAGAAGAAAGCAACCTCCTCCTGGCTACAACCACCCTTCAGGTAATTGTAGACAGCAATAAGGTCTCCCCTGAGCCTCCTCTTCTCCAGGCTAAACAATCCCAGCTCTCTCAGCCTCTCCTCGTATGGCTTGTGCTCGAGGCCTCTCACCAGCCTCGTTGCCCTTCTCTGGACACATTCAAGCATCTCAATGTCCTTCTTAAATTGAGGGGCCCAGAACTGGAAACAGTACTCAAGGTGTTGTCTAACCAGTGCAGAGTACAGGGGCAGAATGACCTCCCTGCTCCTGCTGGCCACACCATTCTTGATGCAGGCCAGGACACCACTGTCCCTCTTGGCCACCTGGGCACACTGCTGGATCATGTTCAGGCGGGTATCGATCAGCACCCCCAGATCCCTTTCTGTTTGGCTGCTCTCCAGCCACTCTGACCCCAGCCTGTAGTTGTGGCCAAAGTGCAGCCCCCGGCACTTGGACTCATTAACGCCATCCCGTTGGACTCTGCCCACCTGTCCAGGCGGTTGAGGTCCTGCTGCAGAGCCCTTCTGCCCTTCAATCCAGCCATATCTGCCCCCAGCTTTGTGTCATCTGCAAACTTGCTGATGACTGACTCAATGCCCTCATCCAGATCACATATGAAGATGTTAAAGAGGATGGGGCCCAGTACTGATCCCTGAGGGACACCGCTAGTGACCGGCCGCCAGCTGGATGTGGCACCATTCACCACCACTCTCTGGGTTCAGCCCTCCAGCTAGTTCCTAACCCAGGACAGAGTGCTGCCATCCAAACCGTGGGCTGACAGCTTAGCCAGCAGTCTGCTGTGGGGGACAGTGTCAAAGGCCTTGCTGAAGTCCAGACAGACTTACTACAATACTGACTGAATACTTTGAAGAACTTCTTCCATGTACTACATGAGGTATTCCCTAAAAATTACCTGCTACTTTTGACTTCAAAACTGCTCACTCTGAGCCAAAAGCACGTGTAGAATCCTAAAGGCAGTTACACCAGAGAAGGCCTGGCAACAGCATTTGCTCACTCTTATGCTATGTTTGTGGTTTTGCTAAAACTCATGAGATTTACAGCAGGAATGGGTATTTTCACATGAACATAACCTGTCAGCATCAGTGCATGCGAAGTTCACAGCGGAAGCAGTAGGCATTTTAGCTTTACGAAGTACTCCTAAGTATACTGAGAATACACTGATTATATATGTTATGTACTGAAGAAAAAGTGCTTTAATGATATTTCCACTTGATATTTCAGAAGTGTCAGTATTGTGTTTTTATTTTCTGTATTTAGAATGTAATTCCCTTGTCACTCAACTCATAACACTGCTTCACTAAGGCAGCTGTTACATAGAAAGACAAAAGAAGTTAATCACGTTTTCAAAAACAGCTAACTTGAAGCCCTCGTTTAAAGGGCTAACAGAAGATGAGCAATATCCCCATCTCTGAAAGCTGGGAACATAATGTCTTTTCAATACTGAAACACGTGTAGCCTATCATATAATTTTTTAAAATATTCATGTGGAATGTACTTATTGAAAAGACTTGGTAACACAATGCTAAATGTGATTTACAAATATATGGCAGTTGTCACATTATCTGAAATCAAAAAGGCACCAATGAAGATAATGCAAGGTACTTCAGACTTACTATCTAGTGTGCTTAAAAAACCTGATTGCTAAACATTTTCAGACCCATTCATTTTTATCTGCTTCTCATCCTGGGCCTGTTACTAACAGCTTCCCACAAGAACTTATTCATGGTCCACTTCTATTCTTTAAAAATAATTGCTGGTGGTAACATATGCCAGGGACAGTATTACTGGAGTATTAAATATCAAAAGTAAAATTATGACTACAGTTGTGTTCAACTCCTTTTGTACAAATTGTTTTAAATGCTACATGTAAACCTTATAGGAATAAAAAAAAGGAAGCTTGCATTTTAGAAGCCTTGAAGACACAATATGCAAGAGCTGAAAGAACAAACTACCATTAACACACCAAGACTGTGTCTTGTTTTCCCTGTGTTCATGTTTTCTTATAGTCCCATCTCAAAGCACATTGAAAAAAAACCCTACAAAATCAGTATTTGGGAAAAAAAATATTTCAAAATTAAGGATTAAAAATACACAACCAAGAAGACTACACAATGTGGCTGTGATCACTGCCAAAGACAATAATTGATAATCTTTCCATAGATAACCTTGTTTAAATGCTGTAGTCCACTGCCTTTCCTGATGCTGTCCCTACTTCTTCCTTGTCCCTGTTGCCATAATCAGCAATGATATCAATGAGACTTAGCTAATTGTCTAGTTGTTCCTCACCCTCCACATACATGTGGAACGGGTGCAAGAAATGAGGTTGTGAGCTATCTGATATGTTCCTGTCACAGAACAACCAACTTTGGTTACCCCAACCACCTTCCCATTCCTCAGCAATTGCACATTTCTACTTCACTATCAGAAACACTTGTGTGGAACAATGTAAGAGACCTGTTGTCTTCTAGATCAGATGTCTTCTAATAAAAACCAATTTTGGTAACACACAGAATAAAAAAAGTCAAACGGAAAATCTCAGAAAAACTGTGCACTTTGTCTAGGAATCTGTCACTACTCTGCAACATGAACTACTGAAAATTGTGATTATACTGCCTTTTAGAGAGTGCAATGATAACGTAATCCCTGGAGCAAGGGCACATAGATAAAACTCTACCGCTCCTTCAGTTTATAAGTCTCCTGACCATCCCTCACAGCAGAGTCATGTATCATCAAACCTCCTGACTTGCATCATGTTGCTTAGTTATTATGTTTCAGTCAACAGACAGGAGGACTTGGAAGAACAAGGTCAGGACCAAGTTCTCACACAATGCAGAAAATGAACACAACTTCAGCCAGCCAACTTAGTACAATATGTCAGTTCTTCCCTTTAATGGGAAGATAAATTTTCTACCAAAGATCCACATTCTTACAAAAAAAAAAATACATAAAAGTTAATAAAAAATACTGAATTAATCACTTCAGTATTTTGTTACAGAAAACTATCTATATTAACATACCTTTGGTAAATCCATGAAGCTCGGCCGGGCAGTTGAAATTAGCCCAAGTGTCTTCAGAGAGCAATTCACAAGTTGTGATAAAATATCACAAGCTGCTTCTGCAGATTCCTTGCTACTGTCCACCTTAAAACAAAACAGATTTATTGTTCAGAAAACGCTGCGTCAAACATGCTCTTTACAAAAAAAAAAACAGAATGAATGTTCCTTAATGATTCAGGCTTTATAAGCCTTTCCTAACTTTAGTGACATTCTTTATTTTCAGCATGTTAAAATGTTTTGATCACAATTGTCAATAGTGTTTCAATACTGACATTAATTAAATCATATTTCTCATGCTCTAATTATTTATACAGATGAATCATCAAAACTGTCTCAAAAGTATCAAGAGAAATTTCCTTAAAAAATTCCTAACTAAAGTACAAGGGAAAAGAGAAAAAAAGAAAAATAAGAGGAGAAGTTTAATAAATACTTTTATTTTTCATGAAATTACTTCTAAAAAGCCTCAAAAATACACTACCTTGAAGCTTACATACTGCAGGTGATTGGAATGCCTCTTTATTATTTGCTTGATTAGTTCAGGATGCGTAGCTCTCAAGTAAGATGTAGCTGGTTGATTCAGTTCAAACTCAAAACACCTCCAGAGATCAGGCATATGAAACACTTGGTTCCAGCTTCGGCAGACCTGTGATGCATGAGCACGATCCAGAAGAGGCAAGTACTGAAACACCTGCAGGATAATGTCTTGAAGCAGGTTCGCCCAGTCAGGACTCTGCATAACTATGGTTTTCTCATCTTTAGTAATCTTGTGCCTCTTTGAGTCTTTCTCAGTTGTCTCTCCAAAGCAACTGCTGTTGCCCTCATTAGTTTTCCTTCCTCGTTTCATTCTACAGAAATAATAATTTGGAAATTCTATATATTTTGTAAATGTAACAGAGCTTAAAAGAGCAATATTTAACAGAAAAATGTGGAGATAAAAAAGCATGTTTTCCGTAACTACACTTTTGCAGAGTTCTTGTGTGCGTGTCTCCCTCCAATGAGGTAAAAAAAAACCTCAGCTAATAGTGAATTTGTAGTGGTACTCCAGAAATAACATTACCATATCTTTAATATTCTTTAATCATTAACATTGGAAATCCACTTATAGCAGTCACTCTCCTTTCAGCGTTTCACTTTTGTGTTTGAGAGCACTTTGTACCTAATTCGTTCTACTGTTTAGTTGATTATCACTCTACCTTCCTACTAATGGAAAGATATTCTTCTTAATAATTTTCTGATCACTGATTGATATTGCTGCCTAAGTCCCATTTACCAAAACCACAGCTGAAACTGTGGAAGGCAAAAGGAAGGCAACAAAGTAAATAATGAGTGTGCTTGCAGGTGTTGCACTTGTATCTGGCCAAGTATTTTTTATTCCCAGGCAGGAACAATCTTTATAGTTATTAATCTTTAAAAAAGGTTACTTCAGCATGCATCTTCTATTACATCAAGAACACTGGTGTGCTTTAATTTTTCCAATTAACTACTAAAGAAGTAGTAAAAAAGACTGCCAGTAATGGTCTGGAATTTTCAACCCACAAAAAAAGTTTACAGTACAGTCAGCAAACCTTCCTCAGTCGTATCAAATTCAGCAAGTCTGAGGCAAAAGGTTATTCCATCCTCAGTTGCATGTACTTCTTCCCTAGTGGTCTCACACGTTCTACCTTAGGTTACATTAACAATACATTCTTTAGTACAATGTCAACTTAAAATTGAACTTAGCATCCAATCATTTACTTTTGAAAGCCTCAGTGCAATGCACATCATGTCCTAAAGGACTAGGAACAAGATCCTGCACTACACTACAACAGATTTAATTCTAATGTCTACAAAACTAAGAGAATCCCAGGATAGCCTTGATATGTATGAACACTCCTAGGACACATAAAATTATTATGTCCAGTCCATTTCAGATGTGAACAATCAATTCTTCCTCCTACACACTGCAAGTTAAAGTTTAGAAGTAGTTCTTTTAAAATAAAGTGCGATACACTAGACATACAAGTGAAAAATTACACCATTTATCATTCAATGCATCACTCATTTTCTCAATAACAGCATGTCCTTTTCTATCTTTAAGCACTTTAATCCTACTTACTCACATGACAAAAGCAAGCTATCACTTAAAGTCTGAAGCTATTCATAAAATGATGGAAACAAACCTGAACATACCATCAAAGACTCATGAACAGATTTGGTCTTGACTTTTTTTTTTTTCAAACTTCATTTTTTAATCCCAGTAACACTTGGGCAGCAATCGTAATGCTATTGGGTAAAAAAAAAATCTCTAATGCTACCGGGCAAAAAAACTCTACTTGGTTCCTAAGAACTACTTCCTGCGACTCACAGTTCATGGCTACATGACTATGCAAAACAAGAGTCTTGCTCTGAAACAAGGTTTCCACCAGGATAGAGTTCTGTTGCTGAGCAACTAACTACACTGGCACAGAAGAAAAGCAAGAAAACTGAATAGTGACTTAGAACCATCTGCAACCAAATAAAGACGAAGAAACTGGATTTTGCAGCTGTGAGAACTGAGTAATTAAACATACAAATGAACTGAGAATTAGATTAGCAAGTCCACTACAAACTGGTCACTTTTGCATTTCAAATAGCTGCTAAGCATAGTCTGAGAATACTACTTATTACAAGCTAGCCTAAAATGCAATATTCCTTTAAACTAAGCAGGTATTCCAAACAACTATAACTAGGTTATAAAGAACAGTTACCATAACCAAGCTATTCACTTGCCAAATTTGGGTTAGCAAGTTCGATGCCTTTAAGCCTTTCCGAAACCATCTCATCGTTCGTCTGCAAAAGGCTACACACGGTAATTGATGGACATCCTCCTCTACAGAGATGCTGCCTCATCTCTTGATAGCAAACACACGGACACGTTTTCTAGATAGATAGGCTACTTTTATCTCTGCATTAGGGGGTCAAGTTCTTGATTTTCTTATCATGTTACAAGGGCTATTGTGCACGTACCATAGAGCTGATTGACATACACAACACATTTGCTATAGCTGACCTTTTAAAAGAAGGCACAAGCTCTAGGTCTTGCACGGTTTTTTCTTCCAGGAAAGATGGAAGTGAGCTGCTACTGATAAAAGACTATGAATTGTTCAAATAGGAAAAAATAACCTAGAAAGGGCTGTCACATCTTTGGATGCTTCTGTAATTGAAGGCAGAGCTATCGTTAAGTTCTAAAAAATATTTCCTTGAGGAACTTCTTCAAAAGAGGAAAGTCTAAGCTCAAGACTAAAAATATGATTTTAAGTATTAGCTGACTTAGATTAGTGGTCATCTAATTTCTAATTACTTTTTGAGATCTTGTTTCAGCATGTGAAGCATTAGAACAGTTCTTTAAAAACACAAACTGATCTCAACCTCTTAACAATAAAACAAATACAAAATTGAAAGGACGTATATTTGCCTACAGAGGTTTGCAGTCATGTATTTATTACTAGAATTAAAAAAGCCATTTAAGACTAAGTCTTTCTGCAAATTTAATACAGGAACTGGCAAATGCAATTACGTATTTCATCTCTCTTCAGTTTATGTATGCAATAGTCTAATCTATCCATTTTAAACCCGAGGCAAACAGAAATAATTCTTCAACGAGGAAGATGGTGATACAAAATTCCATGCTGGCCTATCATTGCATTGGTACAACCTATTTTTCAAACAATGACTGCTTATCACTTCAGAACCACTTGATCTTGCTTTCGACTCTTTCTGGCATACTCAGGACACACTTATCACTGACCAATTTTTCCAAATTGCTACTATAATCTCTGCTTTAAAATTTAAGATCTTGACTGGGGTCATGCTTGACTCCATGACATTTTTCAACTAAATTTCTCAATCTATTGTAACGACTTGCTTCTCAAATCCATGTTCAGAACTCTGCGTCTAGGTGTAACCCACGCTATCTCGCTCGGGGTAGTCACGTTCAACCATAATCACATAGCTCAGTCATCAAGTTAAAAGGAGGAGCAAAGCACATGCTAACATTGTTTTTACTGGTTAGGTGGAGACAAAACATAATGGCAGCTAAAAAAAAATCCAAACGACTGTGCACGGCTATTGACATTCTGCTGATAACGTCTGCCCACGAACAAACAGAGCTGAGCTCCTTGTGTTGTTCCACACCTGAAGGCTGTTCTAGAAGCAATACGTGTGCGCTAATGGGGGGAACAGATTGAAAGACAGGGCTACCCAGACTAATACAAGTCTAAATCAAAATTACCGCGAACAATTCAGCTATGCTGAAAACCACTAGGGACTTAAAATTTATTACTGTCAGTACGAAAAGGCTGCGAGAGAGCGACGCCTAAATACGGAGGGTTTAAGCTCCGCAGCACCCTGAGACGCTTCACCTCAGGGTCGGCTTCTTATGGCCTAGCCCCATCTACGAGGCTCTTACAGACCGCTACCAGGCCCCACGCCCTGCCGCCCCCACCGCTCGGACCCCCTTCTCCTCCCTACACAGAAAGCACAGCTGGGGTCCGGACAAAGGTCCTGCTGCGCTGCCACCGCCCACCCCATTCCAGTCCCTTCACCTGGCGGCTCCCCGCAGCGCTTCGCATTAACCGGGACTCGGGCCGTGATGGCGCCTCCCCTCCGGCCACATCAGCTCCCTCCACTGAAGACAACTCCAGCGCCTTCTTCACCCGTCCAATCCGTCCGTCCGATCCCGTCCTGTCCTGTCCTCGTCGCTGCTTCCCCCCTTCCTCCCTTTCTGTTTACTTCCCAGTAGCGGAAGCGACGCAACCGAGCCAAAATGGCGGCGGGCGGGCTGCGTGGCGGCACCTCCCCTCCGCCTCCACCCCTCACGGGTACGGGCGGTGCGAGAGTGTCTGTGTCGGGAGGTTGTTTACGGAAGTGGTTTCTCTGTAGCTGTTACGGAGGCAGTGGCTGCTGAGGGGCAGCCAGTTCCCCCTCCTTCACTCTTCCCGCCTCTTTGGGCCCTAATGCTCGGGATTAATAGCATCGTGCCTCGGTCTACGGCGAGTCGCCGTGTCGGGTAGGGAGTTTGCTTCCGCCGTGGGGTAGCAAGGGCCAGGTTGCCTGCCGGCGTCCCGGGCGGAGCCTCGACGGCCAGGAAAAGGAAGCATGAAAAGTCTAGGGAGATATACCGAGGGTAATACCTGCAGAGGAGCCGGATCTTCCTCACCGATAGAATCAAGTAGCTCTGTAATTTGAATGCCACGTGTCAGGCTAGCCTTGGGTATAAATGTAATGGAGAGAGCGAAGAATCAGTGCTGCGTGGGCCTAACAGGCACTAAGCATTAACTGCTTGGTCAGTTTCTAGGCAGAGAGACAAACTGACCCGTGAGGGTAGTTCTCTCTGGTTGTAAAGGCCTTGTTACATATGTGATGTCTCATACAGCTCATTCTTCAGTCCTGCACACAACTGTTTAAAGTTTTTGTGATATTGAAAACTTGAATTGTTTATTTATTGCAACCGATAATGAAAAAATACTGCTTGAATTTTTAATTTCAGGCTAGTGGATTATGATCTTCATTTCCATCAAGTTTCTTGGAAACAGCCAGATGATATCCAGTAGACTCCTCAATCTTGAAATTATGTCAAAGTAATGTTAACTTTTCTTCAGCAATCTCTCAAATGTCACCATCCTTGAGTTCTTCAAGAAGCACTTTACAGAAGAAACAATTCTTCTGCAGCATTTTCTTGCATACTTACAGTCTGTAGTTAATTCCTTGAGATTATTGGTTAGGAAATACTGATACATAGAGGTTTCTCACTGAAAAGCATTGCTTTTTCTGTTTGTATTTTACATTTCCATGAGATAGTAACTTTCTGGCATCCACGATTTGTTACAGTTCAGGCATATAGTTCTGTGTGTATCCAGCCTTCAGCTTTTCAGAAAATGCAACAAAAATCTGGACATAAGGAATGAGTTCTCTCCTCACTTGAGCACATTACTGAGCAAGTCAGACACGCTTGTAATAGCAGATACTTGGCTGTGGGACTTGTTCAGTTAAACAGAACATCTGCACAAACCCTCGTAGATAATGAGCAGTGTTTATGACTGAAGCCAATACTGTCAAGAAAACTGAAGTAGCTGTTGTCCCCACTTAAAGGTGTTCAGTGCCTTCCATTCTTGCTCTATGGGAATTCTCCTTTCAGCCCCATGTTCTGTAAAAAAATGGCTTGTTCTGTAAAGGTGAGGAGAAAACAGCTCCCTGTTACAGTTTTTGATAATATCAAGTTATATTTAGAAGAATTTAATTTGCAAGCTGCTGGAAATGTGGGAAAGGTGGACTCAGACTGCATGGGATTGACACAGACTTGTGGAGAAGGAGCTATTACATATCAACAAATGCAGAATAAGCAGCCGATGCTTTCCTTTATTGTTTTCAGGCAGCATTACACTGATGATGTGACGTGGCTGATCCATGTTATGTGAGGTTGGAAGAAATACATTTTTGCCAAGATTAATGCTCTGATGAAATTCTAATTTCTGGAAAACAACAAACAAAACTGTCTTGTGGCAAAATAATCTTTTTCTGGATCTGCATAAAAGTGTCAGGAAATGTAATAGGGCTGCAATTCTATTATTTTGATGTGGTATTATTTTAACCTCCTTACTGCATTATCTGAGTTCAGATGTATTAGTTTACTTACCAGTGAAGACTTATTACAGTGCCTTACAGTTTTATTTTGCTTCCTAGTATTTGGAGTAAACAAAGTTTGCTTCAATGCCCTTTGTTATAAGTGCTCATGTATGTTTTGAGCATGTTAACTGTAGGAGAAGAGGACAAGTGCAGAAGAGCTCTCTGCTCTCTCAGCATCATCAGCAAGAAAGGCAGTGCAGCTCTGTACATGGATTTGAGTCAGGCCCTGGGCATGCCTGTGATGTTAGCTGGTACAGCATAACTTTACCAGAATTTAATAAAAGAAAACCTGTGGGCACATAGTGGTATGGCCACTCTCTCCTGGCACCTGGAGAACTCCCTGTGTCTGACTCTGCCTTACCTGTTTAGGCAAAGCTGTGATGCTTATAGATCACTTGGACTCTGAGAGGTAGCAAGTTCTGAGAGAGGCAGCAGCAAGTTCTGAAAGGCTCAGGTAGCAAAGATCCAAAGAAAACATCCATAGGTCTGTGCTGGTCTGTGAAAGACCTCTGTTGCTGCCAGCTGTGGCAAGGTGCCTTGAAGCATTGGTTTGTAACCTGGAATTCTTTGATGGGTTGTATCTTCATCAGGTAGTTTTTCTGTCGTAACTAATGGCAGGTGAGTTTCTGAGAAGGCATTTTAAATTATAAAGCTTACATTGTTTTTATTTGTGCACACTTTTCATAGTACCAGAATATAGTTTAGGGGTCTGTATTAGTCCAGGGGTCTATATTAGTCCCAGGTATGCAGAAATGAAACTATCAAGGAAAATGCCTTGTAATTTTTTTTTTTTCCAAAAGAGAACAAAAAGCTATCTGAAGTTTCAATTTTTCTGGTTGGAGAGCCACTTTATGACAGATAGTTGAAGCAGCCCTCACTATGATCATGTGAAGATGAGGAACAGCCCACAGATGCCTTTCCATAAGAGTCTAGAGAATGATAGCCAGTAACTGCCTAGCATCTAACAAGAGATCTCACCACATCAGGCTGAGGCCATACATATTAAACCTTCCTACTTCAGCTGACAGACTACCTGCCTGATGAAGCCTGCAGCAGCATTGCAACCACGAGGTCTTGGATGTAAAGGCTACAGCTTTTAAGACTGAAAGTCTCATCTGTGCCAATTTTCTGACTGTATTCAAGTAGCTCTGAAGCAGGGCAGCTGTGCTTCACTCATATAAACCTGGCTTTCATCTGGCCAGGAAAAAAATGCAGAGGAAAATAAGTATCATAGAATCATAGAATCATAGAATGGTTTAGGTTGGAAGGGACCTCAAGGATCATCCAGCTCCAACCCCCTGCCACAGGCAGGGACACCTCCCACTAGAGCAGCTCGCCCAAGGCCTCATCCAGCCTGACCTTAAACACCTCCAGGGAGGAAGCATCCACAACCTCCCTGGGCAACCCATTCCAGTGCCTTACCACCCTCACTGTAAAGAACTTCCTCCTAACATCCAGTCTAAATTTCCCCTCTTCCAGCTTAAACCCATTCCCCCTCGTCCTAACATTACTAGACCGTGTAAATAGTCCCTCCCCAGCTTTCCTGTAGGCTCCCTTCAAATACTGGAAGGCCACTATAAGGTCTCCTCGAAGCCTTCTCCTCTCCAGGCTGAAGAGCCCCAACTCTCTCAGCCTGTCCTCATAGCAGAGGTGCTCCAGCCCTCTGATCAT
>WAAF01016055.1:3069-39732 GCA_013400475.1 Tricholaema leucomelas
CTCTGCATGCGACCATCCAGCCAATTCCTTATCCAGTGAGTGCTCCACCCATCCAGTTTGTGCTTTTCCAGTTTGGTGACCAGGATGTCATGTGGGACAGAGTCGAATGCCTTACTCAGGTCTAGGTAGACGACATCAGTTGCCCTTCCCCTGTCCATTGCAGCTGTGTCTACATCATAAAAAGCCACCAAATTTGTCAGGCATGATTTGCCCTTAGTGAAGCCATGCTGGTTACCGCCAGTCACCTCTGCCTGGTTTTCCATTTGCTTTTGCAGAGCCTTCATCCACCTCTGCTGCTGCTTGACCTTTTTGATGGGTTTTGATGCCGAGTCTCTGATTCAGTGTACTCTGAAATAGGTTACAGGGGTTCCTCTGCCCATCATCACTCCTCTAACCTTTCATTTTTTAGTGGGGTTTTGTGTATTATGATCAGCAATTAGCCAGGCAGCTTAACACATACCAGTTCAGTAACTGGTCATCTGAATATTTATGCTTCCTTCTCAAATGAAAATAGCAGCACAGAGTTATCACAAAGAACTGGAAAAACTAACTTACCCACATTTTTCTTCATGACATGTTTTAAATCATAGAATTGCTTCAGTTGTAAAATACCTCTAAAATCATTGAGTCCAACTGTTGACCTAAGACCACCATGGCCATTAAACCAGGTCCTGAACTGCCATATCTATATGTTTTTTGAACACCTTCAGAGACCATGGCTCCAGTACCTTCCTGGGCAACCTATTCAAATACCTGACCACCCTTTCAGTAAAAAGAATTTTTGTGACATCCAACTAAACCTCCCCTGGCATAATTTGAGGTCATTTCCTCTTTTCTATCACCTGATACTAGGGAGGAGAGACTGCCCCAAATCACTACAACCTCCTTTCAGGTAGTTGTAGAGAGCAATGAGGTCTTCCTTCAGTATCCTATTCTTCAGACTGAACAATCCCAGTTCACTAGGACACTCCTCATCGGATTTGTTCCTCAGGCCCTTCACCAGCTTTGCTACCTTTCTCTGGATATGTTCCAGCAACTCAAGGTCCTTCTTGCAGTGAGGAGCTCTAAACTGAACACAGTATTCAAGGTGTGGCCTCATCAGTGCTCAGTACAGGGGCACAATCACTTCCCCACTCCTGCTGACCATATTGTTGACACTGGCCAGGATGCTGTTGGCCTTCTTGGCCACCCAAGCACGCACACAACGCAAAAGGCCAAGCTCATTAGTAAGCAAACACAATCTATGAAATGGTCCCACGGAGAACATAACTTGAAAATCAGTGCTCTGTAGGTGCTGAACCAGGGTGCTGATACAACTGTATACTAATACACCAAACAAATACATGCCACAAATAGCAAACTGGTCAGGAAATCACACCGTATTACCAGAATTCATTTCTAACAGCACAGGCAAAACACTGCACTGAATTCTAGAATTTTTAGGTTTGACATTAGGAAAAATTCAACAACCCTTGAAAGGGTTGTCAAGTACAACAATAAGCTGCCCAGGGGAACTGGCTGAATCATTTTCCCTGGAGATGTTTAAGAGACATGTAGATGTGATGCTTTGGGACATGGTTTAGCAGAGTCCTTGGTAGTGTTATGTCAAAAATTGGACTCAATGACCTTGAAGGCTTTTTCTAGCCTAAACAATTCAATGATTCTATGATTTTTTACACATATGATGATAAAGATGATAAGGAACAAGCCCACCAGAAATAATCCTTTGTTATGTCTTAATCAAAGACTCAGATAAACTGGCACAGACGGCGTTTTTTCAAGGGGACACAACCTTTCAACAGCATAGATATACCCAGACTGGTAACAGTAGAAGTTGCTATCCTACTCTGTGCTGACAGCAACTTTTCTGGAAGTTAAAAACTAATTAACTCCCTATTTTCAGATGGTATTGTTTTATCTTTTCTCTGAGTAAGGGTAAGCAGCAGACCAAGGACATCATTACTTTTAGCTCCACTTACACAATTTAATGTGATACAAGTTGTTGCCTGAAAGATCAAACTTAAGCATCTTATTAACTTCAACAAATCATGTAAAAACACATTCACATATCTTATGTTATCCTAGGTTACATTAATTGGTTTGTTGTATGCCCACCCATGCATTACTCCACAGAATCCAAGATCATCACATTGCTTTTGCAGCAGTATGAAAATTAAAACCATTGTGCTTTCTTTAAGAAGAACATTAAAAATACAAACCAAATTTGTTCCTACTACTATCTGCAAAAGAGAAAAACTTTATGACCACATTCTATGCAGGATGCCCACTGCCTACAGGGAACCAGTGTGACAGCTGAGTAACATCAAAGCCAAGATTTTTAGTCTTAAATCCTCTTTTCTTTATTCCAAACACAATTTTGCTTCAAGAAACAAACTATCAGTCCTTGCTGTCACCTTACAAAAACTACTGACTTAGATAATGGTGACAGTGATTCTCTGCCCTGAAGAGGTTTTAGATTTTTGTTTTATGGAAGAAGTATGTGTTTTTTTTCATGGCTTCTCTAACATAACACTGAGCAAAACACTTCAATCAATTGTGGAGTGTTTTCAAGCTGAGATGCCTATCTGTCACTAAAGTCCTGAGAGCGACTGAATAGCCTGCTACTTCTCAGCTTCACTATCGCTATTCATTATTTCTAAAACTCAGACTGACCTCTGCAAGCACCACTTGTACAGAATGCAGCTTGTCAGTTCCTCACTAGGAAGAATCGCATCGGCTCTGTTCTCTCTCTCTTGCTGATATTTTGAATTAGCTTTAAGAGTAATCCTTTGTCTCACCAAATTATCAGTGGTGGAGGTCCCAGATCTCCCTCACAGCTTTGTGTGGTTCATAGGAGTCATACATATCACAGAATCATAAAACAGATTGGCTTGGGAGGGAGCTTAAGGACCATCTAGTTCCAACCTCTCTGCCCTGGGTAGGGACGCTTTCCATTCAAATGTGTTGTTCAAAGCCTCATCCAACCTAGCCTTGAACATTTTCAGGGAGGAGCATCCACTACTTCTTCAAACAAAGTGTTCCAGTGCCTCACCACTTGCACAGTAAAGAACTGCTTCCTTATATCTAATGCAAATCTATCCTCTTTTGGTTTAAAACCAATACTCCCTCATCCTGTCACTACACTCCCTAGTACAGACTTCCTACCCATCTTTCCTTTAGGCCTCTTTAAATATTGGTAAGATGCTATAAGGTTTCCTGAGAACCTTGTGTTCTCCAAGCTGAACAATCCCAACTCTCTCAGCCTGTTCTCATATTGGAGGTGCTACAGCTCCTTGATAATTGTCATGGCCCTCCTCTGGATTGGCTTGAGCATGTCCACGCTTTTCTTATGCTCAAGAACCCAGAGCTGAACTCAGTACTCCTAGTAAAGTTTCGCAGAGGTGGAACAGAGGAGGAGAATGGCCTCCCTCAACCATCTGACCATACTTCTTTTCATGAAGACCAGGATGTGCTTAGCTTTCTGGGTTGTGAGTATATGATGCTGGCTCATATGCAGTTTTTCATTGTCCAAGCTGTTTTCCTCTGTCTTGCTCTAAATCCACTCTCTGTGCAGCCTGTATTTGTGTTTTTTGCAGTACTCACTGGAATTTTTTTATAGGCTTATTGGCCAATAAGGCCAAGAAGAGAAACAGGGACTTTCTTGAAAGTTCAGTGCAGAATGTAAATGAATTATAGCACTGGTTGTAAAAAGAACAGTAATTATAAAGTCTGTATCATTCATTGGGAATGAGGGAAAGAGGGATAAAGTGGCAATGTATAAACAATTCCACTCTCTTGGCTCTTGGGCTCTGACTGTCACTGTTCCTTTGCCACTCTGACTCCCTGAATAACCTTTTACCTTGCTGGTTTTCTATTTGGGGGGAGAGAAGCAGGTGGCCTTGCCCCCTTGCTGGGGCTTGGACAGAATTAAGAAGGATGAAGTGAACTGAAGAGGAAAAGGGTAATGCTAAAGTCATTCTGATAAGGAGCACAGCTGCAGGGAAGCGGCCTTGGGAAGGCTAGCAGAGAAGCTGTGAAAGTTAGCTGCCATCTGTAGCTGACCTGTGTGAGGGGGCCTTGAATGGGGCAGGCTGGTCAGCCTTGGGAACTGCTGAGTGTTTCTGTTAACAGAACCTATCAAAAGTACACGTCTGTATCGAATCCACTATGTAAGTACCACTCTTAGCTTCAATAAACGGATTAACCTTCTGTGTATCATACTGGTATAGACTCGTGTCTTTCCGGTCTCCCTCATGGACTTTGAGGAACCTGGCAGCCCCTTCTGGATTTTCTCTGTCCCAGAGGAAGGCCTGGATTTCTGTATTATTTCTAAATTGTAAATATTTGTATATAACCATAAATACATGTAAAATATATTTTGTATATATGCTTGTAAATTTAGCTTGCTGTAACATACAGTTTTATCTTACTTCCAAGCTGTTTGATGTGTCTGGTAAATTTTATCTGGGGGGCAGAATTTCCCAACCCTCCACAGTTTTGCACTGTCCTGACCTACATGCAGGATCTTGCACTTGGGCTTGCTTAACTTCATTAGGTTTTCATGGGCTTACATCTCATTCCTATGAATGAGATCATTCAGGTCCCTCTGATTGACATCCCTTCACTCCAGCATGCTGACCACATCACACAGCTTGGTGTCATTAGCAAACTTGCTAACGGTGCACTTGCTAAGGGACAGACTGCCTGTAAAGCAGCCAGGCAGAGAGGCACCTAAGGGTACTGTCTGGCAGCCAAATGAACATGAGCCAGCAGTGTGCCTAGGTGGCCAAGATAGCCAATGACATCCTGGCCTGGATCACGAATATTGTGGCCAGCAGGACAAGGGAAGTCCTGCCCCTGTACTCAGCACTGGTTAGGGCACAGCTTGAGTACTGCATCCAGTTGTGGGCTCCTCAATTTAAGAAAGATGCTGAGATGATCAATTGTGTCCAGAGAAGGGTAATGTGGCTGGTGAGGGAGCTGGGGCTGTTTAGTCTGGAAAAGAGAAGGCTCAGGGGGGATTGTATTGCTGTCTACAACTACCTGAAAGGAGGCTGTAGCCAGGTGGGGGTTGGTCTCTTCTCCCAGGCAACCAGTGACAGAACAAGAGGACACACTCTGAAATTGTGTCAGGGCAGGTTTAGGCTGAATGTTAGGAAGAAGTTCTTCATAGAAGGAGTGATTAGCCATTGGAACGGGCTACCCGGGGAGGTGGTGAAGTCGCCATCCCTGCAGGTGTTTAAAAGGAGACTGGATGAGGGACACTTAGTGAGTGCCATGGTTTAGTTAATTAGAAGGTGGTAGGTGGTGTGATTCTGTGATTCAATCCAGCTATGTCACTGACAAAGATGTTAACAGCACTAGTCTCAACATCGACACTTGAAGAATACTATTGTCCCTAGTCTCCACTTGGATGTGTCACAAAAAAACCAGTTTATCTGCTCTTGCTTTAAAGCCCTGTGCATTGCCAAAACAGAACATGGCCCACCAAGTCTGAAAATCAGTACCCTGGGCCAGTGCTCATGACGTATCTCCCATGAATCACTACACATGCTGTGAAGCAGTTAGTTGGGCATTGGAAGTCTCTGAAGCAAATACCATCCAAGGACAGATGCTTGATAAAATGGACAGGTGCTTGATAATTTCACAACTGTGAGAAAGCAGGCAGAAACAATCAGAAGGCAAAGTTCTGTTTTGGCTAGCCTTATTTTATCAACAGTTTTCTGCTGATTTTTAGGTAACTTTCATAGGCAATTTTGCCTGAATGTTTCAGAACAAATAACCTGATTTACATGGGACAGCTACATGCAGCACACTGCACATCTCTGTAAAGATGTGCAACTTCAACATTATCAATTTTGCCATGAGAAAGTTTAGCAGCTTTTAATTAGAGGTCATTCATTACCTTGTCATTAGTAAATAATCTGTGGTTTAAGTCCACTATCCAGCTTTGTCATAAGCATGCAATGAAGATGTCAAAAAAAAATTATACATATACAGACAAGTTAAAATACAGGTAAATTTTTCTGAGATTACAAAATACGGTGCTTCCAAGGAGCTACAAACGTGACAAAAAAGGAGAACTCCACTCTCATTTAGGAACTATGGGAACATTATCACATTAGAATTATTAACAAAGAGGTATAAGCAGGCAGACACTTGTTAACTGTGTATTAACAAGGAAGAATTTTACCATCTACTAAAAATGCAGATATATGAAGAGTGCATAACACAAGTGGTTCACGTAAGATGTTCTTCTGCTGGCGTTGCACCTTGGGATAAAATGACTCTTGAGTCACCAATATGGTTAGATGGCCGTTTTCCAATTTATTTCTGTGTAATAGTGAGTTACATGCTTAATTGGAAGAGGTGTGCACAGCTAACTTAGTTTAAGATTGGTACATGTGGAAAGTACAGACTGGTCTAGGGTTATGTGCATGGTACAGATAGGTTAACATTATATCTCCCCTTTACTCTGCTCTCATCAAACCCCACCTGGAGTACTGTGTGCAGTTCTGGAGCCCCCAACACAAGAAGGACATGGAACTGCTGGAGCGGATCCAGAGGAGAGCCACAAAGATGATCAGAGGGCTGGAGCAGCTCTGCTATGAGNATCCTGCAGGATCAGACCCCTGTGGCTGGCCGACTCGGCCCCCTTGCAGATGGCACTCTACCTCCTGCAGCTGCATGTGGGGTACTATTATTTATCACCTAGCTTCCCGCCTTCAAGGACACTTTGCAGCATGGGTGCTCATGTGTGCCCATTCATGTCCTGTTAGCAAAAATCTCTCCACAATCCTTTTTCTTTTTCACTCAGAAAATGGTTTTGCTTTAGGTGAGTGGACCTAAAGAGCTATAATACTACTGATCTGCTGTTGCATGGACACAGTATTTTCCTATTTCCTTTCCAAATGACTTTATAAAAAAATCCACATTAGGATTCTTCTTATTGTTCTACTGAAAAGCAAAAATTCCTTAAATTTCAGAGTAGTCAAGCATCAGTCTTAAATTTAATATATTATTTTGTATATAATCAAAATATCTAATTTAGACATAATAATACAATCTAACTACTATGAAACCTACCTATAATACATTTATTTCTAATTCACAATTATTTCCAAAATACTGTGTATATATATTTCTAAACCACTGTTCACATATCTGAATTTTATGCATATGAAAAGAGATAGCCTTTTATAAAGCCATAACCAGGTGGATAGATGCTGGTAGAGCAGTGGATGTGGTTTATCTTGATTTCAGCAAAGCATCTGACACCATCTCCCACAGCATCCTTCTGGCTAAACTGAGGCAGTGTGGTCTGGATGATCAGGTAGTGAGGTGGATTTGGAACTGACTGAAGGAAAGAAGCCAAAGAGTTGTGGTCAATGGGATGGAGTTTGGTTGGAGGGCTGTAACCAGTGGAGTCCCTCAGAGGCAGTACTGGGACCAGTTCTGTTCAATATATTCACCAGTGACCTGGATGACGGCACAGAGTGCACTGTCGGCAGTTTTGCTGAGGACACCAAACTGGGTGGAATGGTTGACACACCAGAGGGTTGTGCTGCCATTTAGCAATATTTGGACAGGCTGGAGAGTTGGAATGGGAGAAAATGAATTAAATTCAACACAGGCAAGTGCAGAGTCTTGCACCTGAGGAAGAACAACCCCAAGTATGAGTAAAGGTTGGGGACTGACCTGCTGGAAGGCAGCAAAGGGGAAAAGGATCTGAGGGTCCTAGTGGATGGGAGGTTGATCATCAGCCAGCAGTGTGCTCTTGTGGCCAGGAGGATGTGATGATTTGGGAGTTACCTGCCTCCCCACTCTTATGAAATCACCCAGACTAAACTCAGCCAACTGCAAGTTAAGGAATGAAGATACATTTACAGCTTAGCACAATTTACAAACATATATATACACAAATATTTACAGTTATATACAAGTTAAAAGTAACACAGAAATACAATACCCCTCCCAGAAATCAGAGGCCCCAGAAGGGGCTCCAAACCACCCTTCCACCTTCTTTCCACCTGTCTGTCTTATCCCAGAGTCTGCCATACGTGCAAGGTGAGTTTGGAGGATTGCTAAAGAAGCAGAATGATTAGCTGGGTTACACAGACCCAAGCAGAACAGCAGAAGCCCAGGGAGGAAACACAGACACTGACTCTGACAGATAGAGACTGTCCTATCTATGTTTGTGTCCTTGCTTTTATACATCTCAGCAAGCCTATGAGTAAAGCAGACATCATCATTTCCTTGTCACAGCCTATAATCTAATTTCTCTCATTAAAATACTCCAATTATCCTCAAAGTAGCATAGAGGGTCAATGTCATTCTGGGGTGTATAAGAAGGGCTGTGGCTAGTAGGTTGAGGGAAGTTCTCCTGCTCTACTCTGCCCTGATGAGGCCACATCTGGAGTACTGTGTCCGGTTCTGGATCCCCAGTTCAAGAAGGACACACAGCTGCTTAAGAGAGTCCAGCACAGAGCCACAAACATGATTAAGGGGGTAGAACATCTCTCTTATGAGGAAAGACTCAGGGAACTGGGACTCTGCTGCTTGGAGAAGACTGAAAGGTGAACTGATTAATGCATATAAATATGTAAAAAGTGAGTGCCACAAGGATGGAGCCAGGCTCTTCTCAGTGATGCCCAATGACAGGACACGGGGCAATGGGTGGAAGTTGAGGCACAAGAAGTTTCATGCAAATGTGAGGAAAGTTTTCACTGTGAGGGTAACAGAACACTGGAACAGGCTGCCCAGAGGTTGTGGAGTTTCCCTCTCTGGAGGTATTCAAGACTCGCCTGGATGTGTTCCTGTGTGATCTGGTCTAGGTGATGCTGCTCTGGCAGGAGGGTTGGACTGCATGATCTTGTGAGGTCCCTTCCAGCCCCTGACATTCTGTGATCCTGTGATTCTGTGTAAACTGCATACATAAAATTGATTTAAAGGTAACAAAAGTTTGATAAATACATACTCAAAAATACAAGATATTACAGGATTAAAATTGCTATGTAACTTGAATTTTGCCATCTGTACCTATGCATTATTATATAGACTTTAATTATTTTTGCACCTTCATTTTAGCTTTCTCATTCACTCCACAGAATGGGCAGTTTATGCCAGTGTTGCACCTTGGATTAAATGACTCTTGGGCCACCAATATGGTTAGATGGTCGTTCTCCCCCTTATTTCCGTGTTACAGTGAGTTATATGCTTACTTGGAAGAGGCGTGCACAGTTAACTTAGTTTAAGATTGGTACATATGGAAACTACAGATTGGTCCAGGGTTATGTGCATGCTACAGATAGGTTAACATTACAGTAACATCCTGTAGAGTCCGTCCCCTGCAGCTGGCAGACTCTGCCCCCTGCAGCTGCATGGGGGAGGATGCCACCCGCCTCTTGGTATCCTGAATCCGAGATGGATTCAAGGACACTTCACAAGGTTGTTCATCACTTAGCAGTTCATGTCCTGTTAGCAAAAAATCTCTCCACAAGTTGACTTTGGTTTAGCTCTGTCATGTCTTACCACAAAATCATTTTCTGCATAAAGATTATATTTCTAATAATGTTACATTCATTAATACCTAAATTGAATGCTGAAATGACACGACTGAATTAATTTTAGTAACAGCTCTATGAGAATGTGGAAAACCTTAATGTTTTATGACTGCTAATCAGATTTCCTAATATTTTTTTAATTAGTGTTTATAGATTGACAAGAACACAAAATCAAACACCTCTGGGGCTATGTACAAAGCTTAAGCCCTGAACAAAGGAAAATTATTTCCTTCCACAATAGTGACAGCAGCTTCACAGTTTTTTCAGCCATTTGTAGCTGTATTGCTGTCTGATCATGCTCAAGAGAACACTGCTCAACTAAACACAGATTTGGTGAACCCTACATCTCCTCTGGTCCCATCACAAAACCCAACATATTTTAATTCTGAAGTAATAAAAGCCACACAGCGTAAGACATACGAATTATTCCAACTGACTACAGGGTGAATTAAGGAGTTCAGGAGACATGAAGGATGGAAGGAATGAATTCAGAAGGAAGAAAGGGATAAAAGAAGGAAAGAGGACAGGAGAAAAGAAAGACAGAGAGAGAGAGAAAGAGAGAAAGAAAAGAGAAAGAAAGAAAGAAAGAAAGAAAGAAAGAAAGAAAGAAAGAAAGAAAGAAAGAAAGAAAGAAAGAAAGAAAGAAAGAAAGAAAGAAAGGAAGAGAAAGGAATTCAGAAGGAATGAAAGCCTTAAGGAATTTGAAGGAATTCAGAAGGAAGAAAGGAAGGAAGAATCTGAAAAGAAGGAATTTGGAAGGAAGAAATTAAAAAAACATTGCACTTTTAATAATCCTTGCTTGCACAGCACTCTCTAACCTACTGTTTGACAGAACAAGCACAGCACTTACAACTAGTTTCCTCAATTGCAATTTGCTGCTAATTTGTTTCATTGCCTGGAAAAAACAATGTTTAATGAAGTCATAAGTATTTTTACTATTGACAGTAACGTTCCATCCAGCCACCTGCAGCACCTGAGACAGGTTTCACAGAGGCTGCCCCTCTGTGCTGAAAAACAAGTCTGAAGCCTGGCTGAATAGGGACCTTTGGCTGGACCTCATGAACAAAAGGAGAGTCTATGGTCTTTGGAAGAGGGGACAGGCCTCTCACGACTATAAAGATGTAGTGAAGCTATGCAGGGAGAAGATTAGGTGAGCCAAAGCACAGGTAGAGCTCAAGCTAGCTGCAGCCACTTAGGATAGTAAGAAATGTTTTTATAAATTCATCAACAACAAAAGGAGGACTGAGTTAAATCTGCATCCTACATTGAGTGCAGAGGGAGACATGACAAAAAATGTGGAGAAGACAGATACTCAAAGCCTACTTTGCCTCAGTCTTTAGCAGTGGAACCAGCAGTTCCCTGGACACCCAGCCCCGTGAACTAGGAGTCAGGAAGAGGAATCAGAATGAGGTTATGTTGCAAGTTTGGGAATCATAGAGTTCAAAAACATCTTCTAGGGACTAGAGAGTCCAGGCAATGGACCCAGGAGAGTGCAATATCATTATTCGATCCCATAACTCTATAAGCATGCAGCAAGGTCAACTTGTCCTCCTTTTCTCTCCCTCCTGCCTGCTGTCTCCAGTGGGAGCTACTTACCTAGGTAAACACGTAGGGAGTAGGCTTGTTTATGGCCTGCAGAGGCCTGTTTAGGCCAATGGGTGGCAGAGACAGAGACACTGCAAGGTGCGAAGAGGAGCACTGGGGATTGTAGATTAGTCGGGCTGAGGGAAAGCTAAAGGGGTTGTCATTAATCCTGTATATGCTCTGTAATTTTTCTGTATCTTTCTTTTCAAATATAATTATGCATTTCCTTCCAATTCATCGAGAGCATCTCATCTTACTCTTATGGGGCNCATTAATCCTGTATATGCTCTGTAATTTTTCTGTATCTTTCTTTTCAAATATAATTATGCATTTCCTTCCAATTCATCGAGAGCATCTCATCTTACTCTTATGGGGCAGTAAAGTTATTCTGTCCATTCGTTAAAGCACGACAGGGCATCACAATAAATGAGGAAGTGAGCAGTGATGTGCTGCGCCACTGAGACACACACAAGTCTATGGGGCCAGATGGGCTACACCCAAGGGTGCTGCAGGAGCTGGCAGATGTGCTTGCCAAGCCCTTTTCCATGATTTACCTGAAGTCCTGGCTATTTGGGGAGGTGCCAATGGATGGGAGGATAGCAAATGTGACAACTATCTACTAGAAAGGAAGAAAGGAGGATCTGGGAAACTATAGACCTGTCAGTCTCACCTTGGTACCAGGGAAGGTCATGGAGCAGGTCATCTCAAGTGTCATTACACACCATACAGAGAACAACTAGAGGATCAGGTCCAGTCAGCATGCATTTAAGAAGGGTAGGTCCTGCCTGACGAACCTGATCTCCTTCTATGACAAGGTGACCTGGCTACTGGATGAGGGAAAGGCTGTGGATATTGTCTACCTAGGCTTCCCAAAAGCCTTTGACGCTGCACCCCACAGAATTCTCATGGACAAATTGACTGCTCATGGCTTGCATGAGCACAGCTCTGATGGATAATGCACTGGCTGGACAAAAGACCCCAAAGGGTGGCAGTCAGTAGAGTGAAATCCAGCTGGTGGCTGGTCACAAGTGGCATCCCCCAGGGCTCAGTGTTGGGACCACTTCTGTTTAACATCTTTATTGATGACCTTGATGAAGACTATATATAGTGTCTTCACTCAGTAGGTTCACAGACGACACCAAGTTAGGTGGCAGTGATTGATCATCATGAGAGTAGGAAGACTTTACAGAGGGACTTGGATAGATTGGATCAATGAGCCAATGTTAATGGCATGACCTTCAACGCGGCCAAATGCCAGATCCTGCGCTTGCATCACAATAACCCCAAGCAACGCTACAGGCTTGGGGAGGTGTGGCTGGAAAGCTGCCTAGCAAAAAGGGATCTGAGGGTTCTAATTCACAGGCAACTCAATATGAGCAAGCAGTGTGCCAGGGTGGACAAGAAAGACAACAGCACCCAGGCTTGCATTAGAAATACTGTGTTCAGCAGGGATAGGGAGGTGATTGTGCCCTTGTAAACAGCTCAACTACTGGGTTCAGCTTTGGGCACCTCAAGATGTCGAGCTTTGGGCACAAGAGAGATGTCGAGGTGCTGAAGCCAGTGCAAAGGAGGACAACATTGCTGGTGAAGGGCCTGGAGAATAAATCTTATGAGAAGCAACAGAAGGAGCTGGGGCTGGTTAATTTGAAAAAGTGAAGGCTGAGGGGTGCCCTCATTGCTGTCTACAGCTACCTGAAAGGATGCTGGCAGGGGGCTGCTGTTGGTCTCTTCTCACAGGTAAACAGTGATAGAACAAGAGGGAATGGCCTCAAGCTGTGACTGGGTGGATTTAGACTGGACTTTAGGGAAAAAAAAAGTCACAGAAAGAGTGGTCAGGCATTGGAATAGGTGGCCCAGGGAGGTAGGTGAGTCATCAACCCTGAATGTGTTTGTTTGGATGTGGTGCCGGAGAATATGGTTTAGGAGGACTTGGTGACCCTGAGGGTCTTTTCCAACCTGAGTGTTTCTGTGATTCTATGATATGCTGTCCAGCAACAAAGTGATACTATGCTCCCCAAAAGTGAAGGTTGTCATGGCTACTGCTATTGCAGAAGTCCTGACTTTTCATGACTAACATTTTATATTTAAAAATAGTATTATGAAAAAAAAAAAAACAACAACATATTAAAATCAAAAAAAGATATTTCTGAGCTTGTTGCTATGCAAACACCATGGAAAGACAGCCCTTTATTTTACTGGTAAATAACCAGCAATTACACAGTATTAAAAAGAAAAAAACAAACAAATAATTACCTGTACTGCTTTTCCATACCTCCAGCAAAAGCACCTAATGTCTCTGAAATCATACCACTTCTGAAAACATGCAAGGTGAAGTTCATTTTCGTAAGACAAAAACCTTGACTAGAATAGAATAGAATAGAATCAATCAGGTTGGAAGAGACCTCCAAGATCATCCAGTCCAACCTAGCACCCAGCCCTAGCCAGTCAACTAGACCATGGCACTAAGTGCCTCATCCACTCTTCTCTTGAACACCTCCAGGGACGGCAACTCCACCACCATCCTGGGCAGCCCATTCCAATGGCCAATAGTTACTACTGTATGATCTGGTGATAATACCAGTTTTTACACATGCAAGCACATCTGACTCCAATTTTTTTACGCCATGAAGAGATTTAGATTTCATCTCTACGAATTTGCTTACTTAGCAGCCACAAAATTATGACTGAAATAAATCTAGAGGACAAAAGTTTTAAAAGAAAAAAGGGGAAAAAAAGATTATTTTTCTACAACTATGTTGCTTTCATGTCAAAGCATATGAGCATTTTCATCTATTTTTGATGTAACCATTCACCTCTACTTAGGCAAGACTGTTCATAAAATTGCTTTGTTACTTTTTAATGTACCTAAAAGCTTTCTACTCACTATCACAATGAGTTACATTACTCTGATTTAGGACTTGACCCTAATTTACCTCCAATTCTTCTGTCAATTCATGTTTCTTCCTCTTAATGATATTGACAGGATATAAAAAGTCTGTTAAGATGTTTTTGAATCTGAGAGCTCAATTCCCAGCTGAAGTCCTGTGAGAATATATTTCCAGTGAAATCAATTACTATCACTTCACTTCCAGCTAAAATTTAGCAACTAGACCCACTTTTTTGTTAGGATGGTTATTATTTGTGCTGTATTTGTTGTTCTTCCTTGACAAAGCTACACCTCTCCCTGCACAGTGAAGATACAGCCTGCAGAACAATAACTAAGGCCTGGACAGAAGCATCTCTGAGTTTTTTTGGAGGTCTTCTTTGAGTATGAAAGGAAATGAAGTGAGTATGAAAGGCCTTTCTTCTCTTCTTCCTTGTCTGCAGTGAGCTTTCCAAACTAACATCAAATGGATTACCTGGCTGTAAGAAGAGCCTGTGTACCATAAGCAGTTGCACTATTTATAACATGCAATGTGATTTTAAATGAACTTTCTTATTTTTATATTTAATTATTTAATTATTTATTAATAATATAATTATTAATTAATCAATTAATTAATTATTTAAATCAACTATAACAAGTCGTGATTAAAGAAGAGTGTGTTCCAGAAACATCATGGCTCTATGAAAACAATGAAAAAATAATCAAAATAAATAATATTTTAAAATCAAATATAATTTTCAGCAAAGATTTTAAGAACTATGGAGGCAGAGCAAAACCACCTCCCTAAATCCTATAATTATATAAAGATATGGTGGCTACTAGACATCTGCTCTAAAAAAATCTTTGTTAGGAAGACACTGAATATACCACCTGGGGTCAAGATTCTGTAAAGTGTGGTAGGTGCATTTTGGCCCAGCTGCATTTATCTGGTAGCAATGACAGCTTCAGAAAGAGGCTCTTGCAAACAAGTAAGAAGACTTCATAGGAAGGTCTACAAGAAGTGTCTCACCTCAAAGTGCTGAAAGGTCAGCTACACTTCCAAATACAGGAAGGATTAATCTGATAGCACAGTATGCATATTTGTATTAGAGGCTTGAGGCTATTTCATTCATCAGCAATGCTTCCTTTCCCATTTTGTGACTTTAGGTTCAGGGGAAAAGGGCCCAAAGCATGAATAGCTAGTTAAGTGCTACTAAAAAGAGACAGTTAATGTTTCGTAACAAAATCAATGTACATGTACATATCTGTGGGGGACTGGTCTATTGGAAATAGTCATTATCTAGCCACTATGGCAGTAAGTGGAAAAATGCCTTAGACCTATATACTACTGGCAAATAGGAAAGCTCACATACCAGACTTACACAGCTGTGTGTTACCTTCTGATAATAGGTACAATAGGTACCCCCAATACTGTGGGTTTATTGAAATGTCTATGCAAAAAATCGAGCATGTTACAGTAAGTGCTTGTTGAGAGCATAAAACTATGGAGAAGTACAAAACTGTGGGAAAGCATAAAACAGTATTGATAAATACATGGTTATCAGAGTGGACGCAGAGGCTGGGTGAAGATCTGGTGGTCTGCATCCCCACTGGGGTCTAAGATGCAGGCTGCATAGTCCCATTTCCACCTGCAAGACTGCTGACAAGACACCAAGATTATGAAGTGCTTTCAGTGTTTGAAATAGAAAATGGAATAAAGTCTTGACCACAGTCCCACCCCTACACTTGACCAGTAGTAGACCTGTAAGTATTACCTTGATTTTGTACCTAACTGGAGAAGCAAGAGTCCAACACCTCAAAAGCAGCTTTGGTCCTTGATCCCCCAAGAAGGGACATCTTTTGGTAAGATTTGTAACCTCAGCTATGCTGAGTGGTTCCCCAGGAGATCTAGTTTGTGATTGCAATAGTATTCTAGAGCCAGATAGCTGGTTTGCAGTTTAGTGCATTTATCACCAGCAATCTTAAAGAATCTGTGCATGCTGCACATCAACAGACCGTGCTGTTTGTGCACATGACTGCTCCTTTGCAATGTGGCCAGACGTACAGCAGACAGGCTGTATGAGCTTCTGGTGTCGCTTATGGTCACTGCAAATGTCTTACCAAATGTATTCTTCCCTAAATCCAACAGCTTCTCATGCATATTTTCGAGATTGACATTAATTTCATATTATTTCAGGTACCAAGACAATGCCTTTAACTTCCTAAGACCTGTACTAACTGAAACATACTGTGGAGACAGTTACGCTTTCTCCACTTCCAAGACTGATTTTTAAGGGAAGAAACTGCTGATAAACCATTACTTGAAAATGATAATCTGGCAGTTGACAGTCACATTAGTGCAAAATATTTAGATACTAGTGAAAGAACATAAAAGTGAATTTAGATATTGCTCTCTAAGAAGATCACAGAATCTCAGAATCACATAATTAACCAGGTTGGAAAAGACCTTTGACATCATCAAGTCCAACCTATCACCTAATATCTTCTAATTAACTAAATTACGGCACTAAGTGCCTCATCCAGTCTCCTTTTAAACACCTCCAGGGAGAGTGACTCCATCACCTCCCTGGGCAGCCCATTCCAATGGCCAATCACTCTTTCTGTGAAGAACTTCTTCCTGTCCTGAAAGGCTAACAGGCCTAAAACATGCCCTGGCTTGCCCCACCCTTTTGCTGATGTGGGAAGCAAGGGTGGGAGGAAAATGAAGGCTTGGGCCATTATGTCCCCTCCCAAAGTGATAAACAAGTGTCTTGCCCAAGTAAGGGTAAGCATGCCCTGGTTCCACCTAATATGGTCAGTCTGGCAAAGTGCCATTCTGCTAGGTGAATCTCTGTGGACAAAGGAGCCATTACACATGGGCAAATAATATAAATGGAGCTAAGCTGCAATAGAATAATAGATAAAAATAAATAGAAACAAAGAACTGGAAGGCAAACCCACACCTTTGGGACCAAGAAGCTAATATGAGTAATCAAATGTAAAATCAGGTACTTGCAGCTTTTTTTTTTTTTTTAAACAAAACCAGGAGAAACCTGGATGTCCAAAGCCATTGACCTTTCTGGGTCTGTAACAGCCTTGGAGTTTCAGAAAGTCCATTTCCTTCTTGCAAGACACTTGCAAGGATTACATTAAAAAATGATTACATGAAATAAATGTTTAAACTAATGTTTAATTAACAGACTGACATTTTTATCACAAACTGCTCACTTACATGCACTGTGTGTTTATCTGGAAGGGAATAAGCACACTTGGGTAGTATACCAAGGATTGTTATTAATACAGATGCAAGCAGATGTGAGATAATCACACCTCTGCATTTCAATCTATGTCTCTGACCCTTTTCTCCAGAAACAGTCTTTAAATAAAACTTCTGTTAGAGTGACCCTGCCTTGTGTTAAGTCTATGCAGCATAACTGGAACAGCAATAAATGTGCACATGTCCATGTGATCATGACAGCAGCATCAAAATAGGAAAGCTCAACTTTTTAACAAAACCGGGAATCAGTTAAAGAACTTCCTTCCCCTCTGTTTCTCAACTTAAAATCACTTAAAAAAGAAGGCTGAAACATTAGTAGTCATATCTTTTTCTCTGTTAGGAGCATCACAAGTCCAAGAGGGTAAAAATAATGTGCTACTAATCTGTATACTATGGACTTACTCTGCTTCTTAACTCCATAGATGAAGCTGTAAGAACTGTAACTGTCTAAGAAGAATCTTCTCTGGTGCACATCAGTAGCAATGAAACAATTTTTCCAAGAAAACCGTGCTTATTAGCATTGATTACCTCTACTTTCCTACAAATGGAACTGAGTAATGCTGTGTCCGAAATCCCAAGGGAGCTCTGCATGATTCATTCTCCCAGAGAAAGCAGCAACAAAACAGCTTTTCATTTACAATTGTAAAATACGTATCTTGCACAAGAGAGCTGTCTTAAAATTTGATCCAAGCAAATTGCCTATCCTGTTGCCTCAGTTTCCTCACCTATGAAAAATAGATTAAAGTCTCTGAAAGGCGCTGTAAGTGAAAAGTTCTACAAAAGACAATTAGTTCAGCTGTATCTTCCAGTGTCCTTTGAGGCTATTTTCTCTACACGCTTTTCCTCTTTTTGAAAGCAGCATTTATAAAAGTGATTGCATGTGATTTCTAGAACTTTGCAACCACAATGTTCAAGGAAGTAGTGGGAATCATAGGCAATTTCTTAATGTAAAGCAAAACGTGGGTGAAGTTAGACTCAACAGATGCTATGCTACACACATTCCTCTCAGAAAAAGACAAACAGATGTGAAGTTCTGCTCTGTGGGTCCTAGCTAGCTATACCAGCATGATAAAAAGCACAGAAATAGATACATAAACTTCTTGCTTGACTGTATGACAGACAGAGTATCTTTTTGGACACAATATCTAGACACAGTGATTCTGTAAACCGATTTCCCACCCAGTCCTGCTCCCCTTCTTTTATACTGCAGCAAATGTCTACAAAACCTCTTTGAAACGATTGCCTGAAATGCACAGGGTTTATTCTCACTATCTGGCTCAGAACACAGTTAGCATTTAAGTACCTTGTGAGTGGGCTAAAACTTGAGACTTCCCCTTCCCCCTCTGCTTTTCTTACTGTTCTTACTGCTACAACCTGATATGCTCCTGCAGATGCCCTGGTGTCCTGTGGCAAGAGTTGTTCATGATGTTTTACTGAAAAGTAAAATGTACCAATTCTCTAATCTAGAGACCATTTCAAGTTCTACTAACACACACAGCACTGCTAGAATGAGTGTAATTTCCTGTCTTGTTTGCTCTTCTTTCCCTGTTTCACCTCTGTTCACAGACAGGGTTCTGTTCTTTCCAAGCACTCAGAGATTGGCTAAGGTAAGGGAACAGATAAAAATATTTGCAGAAACTTCTATGGCTTCAGTTAGGTTTTCTATTACAAAACTAATATTTAAGACTCTTTGGAGAGTCTTGATTAGTATTATATAACAATTTGGTATAACTAAAATGATATGGCAGCAAAATAATTTAAGCAAGAGATATTACAAATGCTGACTTTCTGCCTTCCCTTCAGTCTGCAGGCAGAAAAGTTCCAATATGGTGCTGTGGTTCACACCCAGTCAGCAACCAAGCCCCATGCAGCCACTCACACAACTGCTCCCAACAGCCCTTGTGGAATAGGAAGGAGAATCAGGAGGAAAAAAGGCAAAGCCTTTTACTAGTTTTAATAAACTAGTAAAAAGAAAATCTGCAATGACCCAATTCACCTGTCCCTGGTATCCAAACAACAAACCTCACAAACACCTTAATCCTATCCTACCCGAAACTTGGACTTAGAATCAAACTAGGTAGGAGAACATGACAGCTCACAGCCACATTCCCAGTGTCAGATCTGCTTCAGGTATAAGGTGTATTGTGGTGACTGAAAAAATAAAAAAACAAGATACATGGATACTGAATCTTCGAAACCTCAAGAATTCTCCCACTTTCTGAATGAGTGCTATAAGGCCCAGGAAGAGAAGTGGTACAATGCATCCACACAAAGAGAGACAATCATCCCAAACTGAATATGACATCAAATCTTCTTGCCGCATGGAAGGCATGAAGTGTTAATAACTTCACAGAGATGAACATCAAGTTTCTTAGCCCCAGCTGTTCTGAAGTATAAACAAGGTCTTCAGCTACTAAGTTGTCTAAATTAGATGGTTATTAACAGAAAAAAAAGAACTGAAAAGCCAGTAGACGTTCAGGTGCACTCCAGCCTGGGGTAAGCTCAAAATGTATTTTCTGGATTTTTCAGGATCTCAAGTTTGGAATTTCAGGGACAGATTTCAGATTTTTTTTTTTTTCCAGATACAGCTGTAAGGACAAATGGCCTGCAGAACATTTATTATTACCATCTGTACTGGAGAAAACAATCTACATGATTTTATTTCTCAAGTGCAGTTTGAAGACACAGAAGGAAATTCTAGCTACTTCCCAAAGTTAAACCACACAACTGCACAGTTAGCATTTCCTAACAGTGAAATGCAAGCACCTTGACAAAACTTTATGAGTTCAAGAAGTCATATTATATAGAGAATTTCAAGATCTTGCCCTCATCTCAAAAAACAGTAAACATATGCAGAAATAAAAATGTTTTATAATTTAATGATGTTTTCCTTGAGGTGCTCCAAATCAAAACAAAACAAAACAAAGCAGAACAAACTGAACCAAAACAGACTGCTGTTTCATTACAGATTTTGACTGGCATCCATACTTGAGTACAAAGCTTTTCAGTCAGAGAAAATAAAACTGTCCTGCAGAATTGCTTAAAGTCAACTGACAGAAACCATGTCTGACACTTCTTCAGTCTGGAGGAAGTAAAAAAGCCACCCAAACGTAGCGATGACTTGCTGTCCAAGACCAAGTCAAGGCGCAGCTGAAGAGATCAGAAAGAATCATAAAGGAAAGCAGCCTAGTGACTACAACACACTTTTTCTGGCTCTTATTCCTTAATATTAGAATCACAGTCACAGAATGTTAGGAGTTGGAAAGGAGGACCTCGAAAGATCATCTAGTCCAACCCCCGCACCAGAGCAGGATCACTTGCGTACATCAATCAGGAATGGATCCAGGTGGGTTTTGAATATCTCCAGAAAAGGAGACTCCTCTTCCAGTGTATCTACTATTAGAGCTCACATTGGATTTATACTATAAAGCACTGTGTAACTATTGTACTTCTAAGAAATCCTTAATTTTTACTTGATGTTTAAGCAGACAGTATGGTTCTGTAAGCAGTTCAGAACACAAGTTTTACCATCAGAGAAAGGGTTACAAGCATTTACCCTTTGAAATGACACACCAAAATAAAAAGATTCATTGGTAAGAGGACATAATAGTGTGCCTTCTAGAAAGAAATCCACCCTGAAGGAACAGTATAATAAGGAGATGGATGTCGTATACAGCAATGACTAGGTGAGATACTTATTTCAGGTAAAAATAATCAGTATGAATGATCAGTAAATATAATCAGAAATCAGAATGACTCATTAAGAACACATGGGTGGAGACCTATATGCATCTTGGCTAACTAGCAACTGTTGCCTGCTTTATTTAGAAGCATGTAAGAAAACCTGATAAGTCTACAGTGATACAATGACTTATTGTGGGGCTCATTTTTAATTATTTTGCATGTGCTGTAATACTGCAAGCAATAAACTCCATATCACTTTTTATTTTGCATGACTGAACTTTAAATGTCTCAAAAATGCACTTTGTTTTAGTCCACTAAAAAATTAATCATCACATAACACATGATGTAACTTTAACATAACTTCAAATCACAGTAAGTCATGTCACCAGCTAATACAGTAGCTACAGCAAACATTTTCTTTTTCTAGAGCATAGAAATCTGTTTTGGAGTATCTATGTTTGAAACTCCTTCCTCCTCAACCTTAATTCAAAATGAACATTTTGCAAAGTCCTTAGATGGCAGAATGTCAAAGCTTCAGAGAAGCCTAGAAAAGACTGTATTACAAGATGATGCCAGGACACTATGGGTCTGCAAACTTCACATTATATCAGTAAAAATGTACATCTGCCTTGCTTTTCAAATATGATTCATGTTTGAATAAGAAGACTATGGAAGTGAGCATGCCTTCACAGGCTCTTGAAAAAAAAACAACCTCAACACACTAGAATTCTATATTAAAAACTCAAAAAGTTCTTCTGCAGTTCATAGGAGTCATGAAGCAACTCAGGATGAGTATACTTAGTGGTATGAAAAAATAATGAAAATTACTTACTTAACAAACACTCTTTACTGCATACACTGGTGGTTTCACAGTATTCACACATTATGTAATGAGAATTTGCATCAGTATTTCTTCTGCCTCTATTTTTCTTAGTAGAAAAAATATAAAAGACTCATTTTGGAGGCAGAGTGGAAGACATACAGGTGTTAGTGCACATTGAATTCCAAAAGGAATGACTGACATCCCACTAAATTTCTAAGTGGAGAAAGTGAAGGAAAAGACAAATATTATTCGGTATGGTCTTGGACATAAAAGGTCAGCAGCAGTTTGCCATTAACAGGTTCTGATAATAAGAATTAAGGAAAGGTTTTTCTCATTAGCTGAGTTCCTCTGTGACATATTCCTGCAGAAAGCAAGAGAGATAGGTAATGTGTGACATACAGGCAGATTTCCAACCATGGAAATTTGGGCACTTCAAATAACCTTATATTCAAAATAATACTCCATTTGTTAAAAATAGCCAAGCTTCAACAACTGCATTTCCAAGTACTGGAATACAGTTAGAATAGAATAGAATAGAATAGAATAGAATAGAAATCAATCAGGTTGGAAGAGACCTCCAAGATCATCCAGTCCAACCTAGCACCCAGCCCTATCCAGTCAACTAAACCACGGCACTGAGTGCCTCATCCAGGCTTTTCCTGAACACCCCCAGGGACGGTGACTCCACCACCTCCCTGGGCAGCCCATTCCAAGGGCAAATTACTCTCTCTGTGAAGAACTTCCTCCTAACATCCAGCCTATACTTCCCTCGGCACAACCTGAGGCTGTGTCCCCATGTCCTGTTGCTGGTTGCCTGGGAGAAGAGACCAACCCCCACCTGGCTACAACCTCCCTTCAGGGAGTTGTAGACAGCAATGAGGTCTGCCCTCAGCCTCCTCTTCTCCAGGCTGAACAACTCCAGCTCCCTCAGCCTCTCTTCATAGGTGTATGGAGACATTAAGATGACAATGATGCAAACTGACTTTGTGACTACAGATGGTAAATCCAGAACCTCTGTGGAAAAAAAAAAAGGCTAGTAAGTCCTTTTTTCCAGTCTTTGTTCCTGTTTACCCAAAGAAGGTTAACTGTATGAAAATAAGCGCAGAAATAATAGAATGGCAGCCACTAAAAGACGTCTATATGACATATTGCTTTTATGCTTTAGGAAAACACATCTGAAAAGAATACTAGCAGTGAGGAAAAGAAAACTTAGGTAAAATATTTTGTTACAAAAGTGATGTCTCCACCATTTCACCAGCCCTTTTAAACTCAGAGTTCATCACTCTCAGCCGAATAAAATGTCCACAGTTTAGCTCAGTTACTAGTTAGGAAAGATCTTACTGAAAGAACAGGTTTATTTCTTAACAACTCTGGAGTCCCTATTACAAGAAGGATGTGGACACACTGGAGCGTGTCCAAAGAAGGGCCAGGAGGATGATCAGAGGGCTGGAGCACCTCTCCTTTTAAGACAGACTGAAAGAGTTGGAGCTGTTCAGTCTGCAGAAGGGGAGGTTCCAAGGTGACCTTATTGTGGCCTTTCAGTATCTGAAGGGGGCCTACAATAAGGCTGGGGAGGGACCTTTTAGGCCATCAGTTAGTGACAGGACCAGGGGAAGTGGCGCAAAGCTGGAGGTTGGTAGATTCAGACTGGATGTGAGGAGGAAGTTCTTCCCATGAGAGTGGTGAGAGCCTGGAATGGGTTGCCCAGAGAGGTGTTTGAGGCCCCGTCCCTGAAGGTGTTTAAGGCCAGGCTGGATGAGGCTCTGGCCAGCCTGATCTAGGGTAGGGTGTCTCTGCCCATGGCAGGGGGGTTGGATCTAGATGATCCTTGTGGTCCCTTTCAACCCTGACTGATTCAAAGATTCTATAAGTCTAACTGAATAATAGCATCAAGATTTGCTAAGCAAGTAAAAATTCAAATATTTCATTAGTACTTTAACCAAAACTATTGCATTAAAAAGTAGTATTTACACATTTACACATTAATATTTCAATATGTCACTTTAATGTCTCTTTCATTCAACAGAACTAGTGGACATGCTGAAATGAAGATAGCTTTCGTGTCCAACAAGCATCTTAAAATGTTATTAATAGCGTCAAAAATAGTCAAAATACATTATCTCTACTGTGCTAGTTTGAAGCTAGCTAGAATGTTTTGGTGATAAGAACTAGATTACAGGCTGTGAAAGGAAAACAACAGTGATGTCTACTTCACTCATAGGGCTTGCTGAGATGTATAAGAATGAAAAGCAAAACACAGATAATCACTCGGGAGTCTCGTGTGATGGTTTGGGTGTCCCCCGCCCCCCACACTTTTAGAAATCACCCAGACTAGACTCAGTCGGCTCTGGAAATTTGAATGAAGCTTATATTTACAGCTGGCACAATTTACAAGCAGATATTTACAGTATATACAGTTATAGACAGAAATATACAAGGTAAAAAAGGTAATACAAACACAATTCCCCTCCCAGAAACCTGAGTCCCCAGGAGGGGCTCTCAACCACCCCTCACCTTCCCCCTACCCCTCTCAACCTTACCCCAGTCCCAAGGAAGAATGGAGGTTCAGCCAAGAGGGTTAAAAAGCAAGGTGAAGCAGCCAAGCAAAAGGAGGGTGAGGTTAGAAAGCAAGATGGAGTCCAGCCAGCAGCCTCAGCTTCTCCCCAGCAGGCAAAGCTCCCCAGCGAAGAGAAGAAGCAAGTGCCCGTGCTGTAATCTTTGTTTTGCCTTTCTTCTTTACACATCCCAGCAAGACTGTGAGGGAAGTAGACCTCACCATTGTTTTCATTTTACAGCCCATCATCTAGTTCTTCTCACCAAAACATGCTAGCTAGGCTCAAACTAGCACATCTCACTTGGGACTTGGGCTGTTGGCTGGGCTGCATCTTACTCTCTAACCTCACCTTCCATTTTGGACTAATCCACTTTGCTTCCTAACCCCCTGGCCGAACCTCTATGCTCCACCCTTTGCTACAAAGAAAAATAACTTCAGAGAAGTTATTACAAATTAAGACATTAAGAAGTATAATGTAGGAGCTCCTACTGCCCATCCTTCTCTGGAAGGTTTTATAAAGAGAGCAAAATAACTCACAGCACGCCCAACCATAGCCCTTTTCACACATCTGTAGTCCAGCCCATAAAGGGAAAAATACACCTGAAACATTTTTAAAGCAGAGAAAACATTTTCTGAATCATATATTTTAACTCTATAGAAGAAGGTAAAATTTTATTTAAAAAGCTGACAACTCACGTGGTATTTACCTGAAACTTCAATTTTTATGAAAAAAAAAAATCAATGGACCAGAAGCAGAAAAATTGTTTCATTAAATACATTTTAACCCTGCTTGTTTACTCCCAGCTTCACTGAAGACTGGAGTGCCAGCTACACTGAAGATGGGTTTTGCACCATCTGTGAATTAATTTCCAGTGAACATCATTGACTGTGCACTAGGATCAAAACAAAACAAAACAAAAACCCACAGACTGGTCAAAAAAAGCAATGCTAGAAACCCTATCCAAAGAATACTGGGGAAAAAAACCTGCATCCTCCTTTCTTTAATGTAGTCTTTTATGTCTGGGCAAGAGACACATACGAAGCTTGATGATGATTGCGTGTTCTTAACAAGTCAAAAAAAGCCAAAAGCCATCACAGGAGAAAGCAGAGGACTGTATTAGTGTGAAGTGACATGACTGTATGGTGAAGATGTAGTGACAAGAAGATGGCTTTCAAGCTAGACAGACCTGGATTTAGAGTAAACATCAGAAGGAAATTCCTCAACAAAAGCATGGTGAGGTA
Source organism: Tricholaema leucomelas (assembly GCA_013400475.1). Lineage (NCBI taxonomy): Eukaryota > Metazoa > Chordata > Aves > Piciformes > Lybiidae > Tricholaema lacrymosa > Tricholaema leucomelas. Next base: position 28,663 of record WAAF01016055.1, read on the forward strand.
CTGGAACAGGCTTCCCGGAAAGGTTCCAGAGGCTCCAAATGTGGATGTGTTCAAAGCCAGGTTGGATGAAGTCTACTCGGTCTAGTAGGAGGTGTCCCTACCCATGGCTGTGGGATTGGAACTAAATCACAGTATCACAGTATCACCAAGGTTAGAAGAGACCTCACAGATCATCAAGTCCAACCCTTTACCACAGAGCTCAAGGCTAGACCATGGCACCAAGTGCCACGTCCAACCTCGCCCTGAATAGCTCCAGGGACGGCGACTCCACCACCTCCCTGGGCAGCCCATTCCAGTGGCCAATGACTCTCTCAGTGAAGAACTTTCTCCTCACCTCGAGCCTAAACTTCCCCCGGCGCAGCCTGAGGCTGTGTCCTCTCGTTCTGGCGCTGGCCACCTGAGAGAAGAGAGCAACCTCCCCCTGGCCACAATCACCCCTCAGGTAGTTGTAGACAGCAATAAGGTCACCCCTGAGCCTCCTCTTCTCCAAGCTAAACAATCCCAGCTCCCTCAGCCTCTCCTCATAGGGCTTGTGCTCGAGGCCTCTCACCAGCCTCGTCGCCCTTCTCTGGACACACTCAAGCACCTCGATGTCCCTCCTAAACTGGGGGGCCCAGAACTGAACACAGTACTCAAGGTGTGGTCTAACCAGTGCAGAGTACAGGGGCAGAATGACCTCCCTGCTCCTGCTGACCACACCATTCCTGATGCAGGCCAGGATGCCACTGTGCCTTCCAACCCAAACCATTCTGTGATTCTGTGTATGGGTGTCACCTTCCAACTTCTCCTCGGATTGTGGTTTTAACTAACATGAAAAAGTCAACTGAAAATACTGGAAAATGAGAAGAGGAAACATCCTCTTGAAGCAGAAACATCCTCTTGAAGACTTCATTCATATGGAAGCTGAAAATAGGAGAGTAGAGAGTAAGACTTTATCACTAACTAGAAGTCATCGCCAACAGGTAAGAGTTGGCATAAAATATCTGCAGCTCTTGTCACTAAAATTTAAAAACAAAACCACACTGAGAGTTCTAGGAAGGCAACTGACCAACAGGAATACTCCTTCCAGGAAATTAACATGCAAGAGCTTATGAAGACTACTAAAGCCATTCATAAAGGAAGCTGTTTTAAATAGCATATATCTCTTCTGATAGGCAGAGAAATATTGCAGCTAAACATACAGCAGGTTTTACAGACTCATGAATGAAAGAACAAAAATACTGTTTAGAATCATAGAACGATAGAATGGTCTGGGTTGAAAGGGACTTCCAATCTCCTCCAATCTCCTCTGCATCCTCAACTAGATCAAGTTGCTCAGAGCCCTGACCAGCATGACTTTGACAAGCCCCATGGACGGGGTCCCAATCACCTTCCCAGGCAACCTGTTCCAGTGTTCCACTACCCTCATGGCAAAGAACTTTTTCCTAACATTTAAACTATATTTTTTCTTCTCTAGCTTGAAGCCATTGCCCCTCATCTTGTCACTGCATGCCTTTGTAAAATGTCTCTCTCCATCCTTCCTGTAGGCCTCTTTCAGGTACTGGAAGGTTACTATTAGGTGTGCCCAGAGCCTTCCGTTTTCCAGGCTCAACAACATCGGCTCCCTCAGCCTATCCTTGTAGCACAGGTGTTCCAGGCCCCTGATCATTTCTCGTGGCACTTCTCTGAACCCGCTCCATCATGTCCATGTCCTGACTATATTGAGGGATCCAGATGTGGATGCAGTACTTCAGGTGAGTATAAAGTGGCAGAATCACCTCTCTGGATTTGCTGGCAATGCATCTTTTGTTCCACCCCAGGATGTGATTTGTCTTCTGGGCTGCAAGCGCACACTGTCTGCTCATGTCCAGCTTCTTGTCCATCAGCACCTATAAGTCATTTACCACAGGACTGTTTTCCATCACTTCATTCCCCAGCCTGTATTAATAGTGAGGATTGTTCCAGCCTAGGTGCAGACCCCTGCACTTGCTCTTGTTGAACTTCATGAAGTTCAGCTGGGCCCACCACCTCTCCAGCTTGTCCATGTCCCTCTGGATGACATCCTGTCCCTCTGGTGTATCGACAGCACCACTCAGTTTGGTGTCATCTGCAAACCTGCTGATGGTGCACTTGATCTCTCTATTATGAGAATAACATATTTCAGTTCAGTATTGATGAAACAATGGGTAATTCTAGGTGTAGATGGTAGATAAGATAAATGGAAGTGTGAGTGGAAAGGAAATCTGGTGTAGGTTTGATGCAATTAACCAATGTAATTAGTAGGCATGGGTAGTAAAGGGTATGATCTGAAAACTATCTGTAGATTGCCATCTGAATAGAACTGGAAGTGTGTATAAGAAAAGTTGTGCAAATAAATGCCTTCATGGGGGAAAAGCCTTCTGAAGTCCATGCCTGATGCTGCCCCAACCAAATGCTACAATCTGTATCATGGAGAAAAATATTAAACAGCACAGGTTCCAGTATGGACCCCTGAGGGGCCCAGGAGCACTTGTCACTGCTTTCCATCTGGACTTCAAGCCATTGAGCACCACCCTCTGTTGTGACTATCCAGCCAATTCATTATCCACTGAACAATCCACTTATCAAATCTTTATCTCTCCAACTTGGCCAGTAGGATGTTGTTGGGGACTGTGTCAAAGGTTTTGCAGAAGTCCAGATAGATCACATTCATATGTTGTTCCTTGTCCACTGACATAGAAAACCACTAGGTTGGTCAGGCAGTATTTGCTTCTAGTAAAGCCATGCTGGCTGTCTTGAATTACCTCTCTGTCCTCCATATGCCTTTCCACGGCATCTAGGAGGATCTGTTCCATGACTTTCCAAGGCACAGAGGTGAGGCTGACAGGTCGGTAGTTCCCAGGCTCTTCCCTTATACCCTTTTTAAAACTGGGTGTAATGTTTCCTTCCTTATAGTCCCCAGGATTTTTCAAACATCATGGAGAGTGGCTTGGCAGCTGCATCAGTTAATACCCTCAAGAGTTTGGGATGCATTTCATCAGGTCCCATGAACTTTTGTATCTTCAGTTTCCTCTGATGGTCACACACCTCGTATTCACTTCCAGCGGGAAAGATTTTGTCTCCCTGGTCTCCATCTTGTGGGCCACCAACATGAAAGCCACGAGGAGAGGGGTTGCCACTGAAGACGGAGGCAAAATTGTTGTTAAGAATCTCAGCCTTCACCTCGTCTGTTGATACAGGTTCCCCACTGTCACTCACCTTGGCAGTTACACTTTCTCTAACCTTCCTTTCTGGTTCATGTACTGTAACAGCCTTTCTTGTTTTTCTTTACATCCCTCACCAAGTAGAGATCCAGTTGTGTTTTGGCCTTCCTGACCTCATCCCTACACAATCAGGCAATGTTCCTACACTCTTCCCAGGATGTCTGCCCCTTCTTCCATTCCCTCTGTAGTCCCAGCTTGCCCTTTAGTTTAGCCAGCAGGTCACAGCTCAGCCATGGTGGTCTCATGCCCTCCTTGCATGATTTCTTACATGTGGGGCATGAGATCTCTCACACTCTATAGAAAGCATCCTTAAGAATCTGTCAGCTCTGTTCTGCTCCATTGTCCCTGAGGGCCATTTCCCACAGGATCCTATTTACTAACTCCTTAAAGAGATGAAAGTTTGCTTTCCTACTTTAGAGTCCTAACTGTGCCTCTCATGGGTTTCATACCCCTCAGGACAGTGTCCTGCATTTGTGCATGATCACTGTGTTCTAGGCTGCTTTTGACTTTGACATCCCTGATGACTTCACCTTCTTTGTGTCCATCAGGTCCAATAACACATTCCCTTCAGCAGAGCTGTTAATTTCTTGTCTTAAGAAGCTGTCATCTAGGCACTCTAGGAGCCTCCTGGATTGCCTGTAGCTGGCCATGCTACTTTTCCAACAGACACTGAGGTGGTTAAAATCCCTCAGAAGAATGACAGTCTGCTGCAATGTCTCCTCAAGCTGGAGTAAGAAGGCTTTATCAATAGGCTCTGTTTGATTAGGCAGCTTGTAGTAGACTCCACAAGGCTCCCTTCTTTGTCCTGATACCTAACACCTGCCCATAAGCTTTCGACCTGCTTGTGGCTATTCTTTAGAGATAACTGTTCACATTTTACTCACTTCTTTACATAGAGGGCAACACCTCCACTCCTTCTTCCTCTCCTGTCCCTTCTGAACAGCTTGCAGTCATCCATAGCCACACTCAAGTCACCCCACCAAGTTTCCAGCATTGGCACTATGTTGCAGCTTTCCTGTAGCAGGGTAACTTCCAGCTCCTCCTGTTTGCTGCCAATGCTGTGTGCACTGGTGTAGAGGCACTTCAGCTGTGCTGCCAGCCATGTTGCCTTCTTAGAGGAGCATCTCATTGCTGCCCCAAGGCATTTCATGGGAGCTACTCTCCTGTCTCTTATTACCTCAGAGGCCCCTGGCTCACCTCTCTAAGACCTTGCCTTTGTTGCAGTGTCCACAGCATGCTTCAGGGCAACAGGCTGAAGGCCCTCACTATCACCCCACCCTTCCAACACCGGTGTGTCTTCCTGCCACTTGTCACAAACAATTTTTAAATCATTGTCACATCTCCCACCTCAAGTGAAACGGCAGACTGAAGGCTGTCCTTAGACTCATCTGTAGTGCGCCTGCCCCCTTCGAGCCTAGTTTAAAGCCCTTTCAAGAAGACCTGTCAAGATCCGTGCCAAGATCTTTTTCACCTCTGAGACAGATGTACTCCATCTGCTGCTAGCACACCCAGTGCCATATAAAGTTCCCCAAGATCAAAAAATCCAACATTCTGTCGGTGTGAAGAGCCTCTGAGCCACTTAGCAATCATGTGGGATTTTCTGTTCCTTTCGGTATTCCTTCCTGCCACTGGTGGTACTGATGAAAAGACCACCTGTTTGTATCTTTTTAAGTCTAGAAACCACATACAATTATCCTGAAGACATGCAGTTTGCTGTGTTCCCCAAAATCTGTGCTTTAATTTAAAAGCAAACCATAGAACCTTTGGAGTGGACATTACTAGTGTCATTCCATTTTGATAGAAGCTGACAAAGAGAACTAGAGAAGAAATGGCATCCTTAAGACATCAGTTTTCTGATTTTGCTTTTAGGTAGCCACAGAGATTTCAAAGCTTATCACCCTTTTTCTTCAGAAATAAGCATTGATTTTTGGAGCATAGCTTTGTGTGCACTTTACTAAAGGTTGAGAAATATTGCCCAGTATTTCTGCCAACTACCATCTGCTTCATACAGAGTCATGACTGTTTATTTCCTTAAAAAAAAACCATCAAACCTACGAAAGAAAAAAGGTCTCACGGTTAGTGACATAACCATAATATATCAAAATTAGAAGGCAGATGAATCAACTTTACATATTTGGCCCAGGTAGGCAGACTGCAAATTCATTTTTCCAGTACTGTTACGCACACGTCTTAGTTTTACAATTTCCTATTCACTGGCATGGATAACCTCCAGGATGCTTCTGCCAAACACATGCTTATTCCAGAAGCTGCAGCAGTTGAATAACAAGCTAAGACAGCTGGGTTCAATTTAGGTTGCGGATTACTCACTCACTGAAAAAGATAACCACTCTTAGGCTGGTGGAAGCCAGCACTGCTGCTGCTACTGATCTAGTCGCTGTGCCCAGCTCTTTTTTTTCTGTTTAAGGCATTAAAGAAGTACTTCTAAAAGGCTTCTCTTTTCCATAAAATAAAGGACATAAATTCAATTCCTTAAAATTGATAGTTCTTTCTCAAAAGAAGACCCCATTTGGATATTAGGAGATTAAAAGCACTGGAATTTCACATGTTCAACTTTCTTGAGACTATTTTGCATACATGTCCTATATTTCACTCCGTAACTGATTTACCATTTTCTGTATAAAATCTTTGCACATGGTGGGAAAGTCTTTGGGAAGGGCCTAATGATTTATATACTGGCATATTTTTTTTTGTTATTTAGATCATGACTGCATTACAGTAGGAAATGGCAGGGTTACTCGACGATGGATGTAGCATCTCTATCTATGCCCTTTCATTTTCCAGCTGTCTCTGTTTCAGTTTCTATCCACTCGTACCATGATAGAAATCTCAACTGGTTATACTCTGACTCCAACAAAGGCCATAAAAAAAATTCTGCTGCATTTGCCATAAGAAATTCAAAAGTACAAATCCTAGGTTTTGACATGATTCCATATAGAGTAAGTATGAAAATTTCTATTCTTTAGTACAATATAATCACTTGCCAATTTCTGATTTTAGAGATTTTTCGTTAGTTTGCTTGTTTTCCATCTAAATACAGTAAAGAGAGAAAACAGATTCTGCTGAAATACTTAAAGGTAGCTTTCGGTGAAATGATTTCACCAATTATCCATATTTAACTCCAAGCATTTCCTATGCACCTAATACATAACTTCATTAGGTGTTTTCATTTATTCAGAATCAATTCCAATGTGTAGGCCTCATCCTGTCCAAGGTAACTCATCCAAGACTCCTGACAAGGCAGAGAGGAAAACAATCAATACCGTTATGAGAGTATCCAACTGCTTTACAACACTTTATTTATTTGTAGAATGCACTAAACAATTTTGAAGTAACTGACTAAAATTATGCCATACCTAAACCACCAGTTTCACACACCAAAAATGGTGCACCTGTACCCTACTATATTTTCTACTGAAACTAGATCATGATTTGTAAGATGTCGTTGCATGATCAAAGCCGAAGTACTGACATATTTTCCTATAATGGACAGAACTTTTTGTGACAATTTGAATTGCTTCTTTGAGAGTTTTCATAATTTTACTACTTGTCTTCTTTTTCTTCATGCAGGCATGATACTTCAGGAATCTCATCTGAAATCCACGTATTTTCATGCATGCACACTGCTGGCTTGTATTAAAAACATCAGTTAATAGGTCTATATCATCACTATCATCATTACTGAATGGTTTGGGTTTGAAGGGACGTTAAAGATCGTGTAGCTCCAACCACATACACACAAACACACACACACACACCCCTATGCCATGGGCAGGGGTACTTTCCACTGGATGAAGCAGCTCAAGGCCCTGTTCAACCTGGCCTTGAACATCTTTAGGGAGAGATCATCCATGACTTCCCTTGGCAACCTGTTTCAGGGTCTCATCACCCTCACCGTAAAGAATTTCTTCCTAATACCAAGTCTAAATCTTCCATGTTCCAGCTTAAAGCCATTCCCCATCATCTTATCACTTGTTGAAATTCCCTCTCCAGCTTTCTTGTTGGCCTCTTGAAGGTACTGGAGGGCTGCTCTAAGGTCTCCCTGGAACCATCACTTCAACAGGCTGAACAACCCCAGCTCTTGCAGCTTGTCCCCACAGGGAAGGTGCTCTAGCCCTTCGTCATCTTTGTGCCCTTCCCCTGGACCTGCTCAAGATATCTCAAGAATCAGTGTGATGGTTTGGGTGTCCCCCGCTCCCCACACTTTAGAAATCACCCAGACTAGACTCAGCTGGCTCTGGAAATATGAATGAAGCTTATATTTACAGCTAGCACAATTTACAAGCAGGTATTTACAGTATATACAGATATAGACAGAAATATACAAGGTAAAAAATGTAATACAGACACAACTCCCCTCCCAGAAACCTGAGTCCCCAGGAGGGGCTCTCAACCACCCCNTCACCAAAACATCCCAGCTAGGCTCAAACTAGCACAATCAGAGTGCCACAGGTCCATCCATGACAAGTAAAAGTACCATTTCAGCACAGCCGTGACTTGCAAGGTTTCCATATATGCTGAAATTGAAACAATCTTTCCAGTATTTGCTAATTCCTGGCTCTGAATCTGAGAATTAGTTAAACTGCAGTATGACAATGATTTTTTTACCCTAAGTACTTGTTTGTCCTGTTCAAGTTCTAGTGGCATTTCCCCAGAAATCAATGTGCTTAACAGCATCTGCATAACAGAAGTTTATTCATAAGTAGTTGCAGGAGAGATATAGCTCTATCCTTCTTATGACTGCAATGGAAATAATCCTCAGATAAAGTAACATTCACTGTACACCCGTAACCTGCTGACTACTGGTTAACTCACTGCATTGCTGTAGTATATTCACATATTTCTTGTTTTTTTCACAGTATTCAAAGAGATATTACGATCCTATTTGAAGCACCATTTTCTCGTAGATTAGGAACCAAGAGAAATGACTCAGAGGACTCGCAAGAGCATGCAGATTTAAACAGACGCTGTCAAGGCTGGTAAGTGTAAATGTAATTGTCATTATAGTAGCGCTATGTTGTAAGACACTGTGGCTGCAAGAAGTGTACTTCAAAAACAGTATTTTGCCAACAGGTCTGCAATCATAAGCCAATTTATACAAAGACAGAGTGTGCTAGTTTGAGCCTAGCTGGGATGTTTTGGTGAAAAGAACTAGATAATAGGCTGAGAAATGAAAACAATGGTGATGTCTACTTCCCTCACAGTCTTGCTGAGATGTGCAAAGAAGAAAGGCAAAACAAAAGATAAAGTCACGTCTGCTCTGCACTTCGCTTGGGCACTTCGCTCTGGCTGAACTCCATCTTGCTTTCTAACCTCACCCTCCATTTGCTTTGCTGATTCACCTTGCTTCTTAATCCTCTTGTCTGAACCTCCATTCTTTCTTGGGACNACACCCAAACCATCACAGAGGGGAAAAAAAAAGAACATGTATCAAAAAAATTTCCACATACAATCTTCTTGCAGGAAAAATGTCTTTTGAAAGTATCCAAACAGCATAATATACCCCAGTACAATTCTTTAAATCTCAATTGCTCTTACTCTTTAAACTAAGAACAAAAGTCTAATAAGCAGCCTTCTTTGAAAACTTTAAAGAAATACTGAAGATGCTTTAAAAAAGACTATTTACTGAAGAAAGTAAGGTACATGAACTGCAGAAGGAATACGAAGTTCACAAATACCTGCAGCATAGCCTGATTTAGGTGCATTATTATCAAAATAACTTTTAAAGCATCAAAGAGTAGTTCTCATACAGCACAAAGCAAACAGTCTAAAAATCCTTTCATGGTTAGATTGTAATGATAAGCTCTAAGTCAAACATCTAGGAAGTCAGGAGTCTTTATTACTGCAATACAGTGTTAACTTTTGGTAACAAATCATAACAGAAAGTATTAGCGTTTATTATTCAAGCAAACAGAACAGGAGATATTTCAGGCAAATTCCTAGTTGCACAATGGCACATACTTGAAGCTTAGAGATGGCAAAACATTTACAATAAATACTTCTCTACATCATCTATTCACTTTCCATTTTGGCAGCACCATAAAGAAAGGAAAAAAAAAGCCTCTTCTACTTAAAAGTTGTCCTTAACATTTTTTTATAAAAGGATGTATGAAATGGACAAACTGCTTCTAAATAAACGGGTAAATACAGGCCATGACAACAGTGGCAGATCATGAGCCCAGCACAGACAGACCAAGACCAGCTGAGCCCCCAAGCCTGTGTTTGTGCGACATTATATAACCGATAAACTGCATACAGATTACCATACTCTGTGACTAAGCACAGAATTACTTCCTATCAAGCAAATAAAGAGAATAGAAGTAGCTTGTAGTGCTTTATGACCTGGTACTACACTATTTCAGGAAGGCAGGGGGCAAGAGCGTCTGAGAAGGGCTCATAAGCCACAATTTCCCTGACCAGGCAATCTCCAACATGCTCTCTGCAGCTCATGCCCCCTGGAACACTGCAACAGCAGTGTTATGCAAGCACTGTAATACTCTTACATCAACTGGAAAAAGCCAGACACAGGGTAAAGCACCACTCCCTCGTCTCTCTCCTCCCTCAATGCTTATAATTGATAGTAACTGAAATCTGCTACATGAGGCCTGACCTGACGCTGTTCTGAGGTCACTAAGCAGCTCCCAGCTGTCCACTTAGCGCTCAGAGTCCAACCCCAACGGCTCCCACAGCACAGCATTCTCTATGGAGAGACACAGTGCCTCTCACCAGTGATCAGCCTCCCATTCCATGCTGCCCCACATCACACCAAATGAAGGCAGTGCTCAGCTGATGGAAGAGTAAACTGCACACAGGCACAGGCACTGCAGACATCAGAGGTGCAGTCTTTAAAACTTTCCTAATAATTGATGCAACTCTTAAGCTGGCGTGCTTCTCTACACCTTAAAAATAGACCAATGCAAAAAACCAGCGTAGTTCTTTGAGAGTTTGATATGCTTGCTTTTGATCCTAGCAGGAGACAATGTCTTAATTAGTGCTAGTGTCACAGTTTCAACAGCACATTTGGCTATTTCAAGATGAGCAACCCCTCTAAAAACAGTGACAAACTCTCTAAAGAAAAATGTTTTCTAAGTACAGCTCACCAGGCATTGAATGACTTGTGTATCTTAGAAAGACAATGGATATTTTTTTCTGCCGTCACTGTCCCAGAGTTCACCTGTTTGAGCCATCCACTAATAAAAATAGGGTTTTTTTTTATTTTTTAAGAGACAGAGTGATTTATCTCTGATTCACTAATGAAAGCTCCTTCCTATCCACTATTTGTGCAGCACATAAACCAGCCATTACCTCAGTCAAGAAGCCTCTGGATCCAAGATTAACCTGAACCATCCTGCGCTTTTAGTCATGGATGTTCCCCATTTGACACCCAACAGCCAGCCACAATAGCAATCTCTACCTAAGTAGAAGCCAGAACATGGTCTCTGGCTAAGACTGCAAAAAGTCTTCCTCCATTTATACGCATATAAAAATGAACAGATTACACCAGAAAAAAAGTGAACTCTTCACTTATGAGATGCAGTCTTGAATGTGAAGTTAGAATAGAATAGAATAGAATAGAATAGAATAGAATAGAATAGAATAGAATCAATCAGGTTGGAAGAGACCTCCAAGATCACCCAGTCCAACCTAGCACCCAGCCCTATCCAGTCAACTAGACCATGGCACTAAGTGCCTCATCCAGGCTTTTCCTGAACACCCCCAGGGACGGTGACTCCACCACCTCCCTGGGCAGCCCATTCCAAGGGCAAATCACTCTCTCAGTGAAGAACTTCCTCCTAACATCCAGCCTAGACTTCCCCTGGCACAACTTGAG
>WAAF01016055.1:42852-72924 GCA_013400475.1 Tricholaema leucomelas
AGATCAGGTTGGAGAGGCAGGATCTGCCCTTCCTGAATCCATGTTGGCTGGACCTGAGCCCTTTGCCATCCCTCAGGTGCGCAGTTATCGCCCCCAAGATAACCTGCTCCATCAGTTTCCCTGGCACTGAGGTCAGGCTGACAGGTCTGTAGTTCCTGGGTTCCTCCATCCAACTCTTCTTGTGCATGGGGATCACGTTGGCCACTTTCCAGTCTCCTGGGACCTCTCCGGTGAGCCAGGACTGGTTGAAAATATTCCCTTAGAACAACTGGTAGCAGTCTGCACTGATAGGAGAGATGGTGTACATAACATAAGCACTCAGAATAGCCTCTTCCTTCTTCTATTACATCAATTTAGTCTCCTTCATATCGAGAGATGATGCTTAAAAGCTAAACCATACTGCTGTAGAAGTAGTCTGTCAGGACTTCGGTCTGGTTATCACAATGCCGTTCCAGAAAAAGGAAGAACAAGATAAACACTTAAGCAAATTTATCTTTTTTTTTTTTTTCCCCCTTTTAGTCTGTCAACGTAAAAATTAGCAAAAATTAAATCACAAATACTTGGCTGAAGTCATGAAGCTCCCTACTGAAACCAGGTGTTTGTCATTGTTGGAAATACAGGTAGTTTTGTTCATCCAGTAGACAATCACTGGTGATATATTTTTAAAAAATATGTCTTTCAGTGGAAAACAAAACCAAACCAAAAGTTCTACTTGCTGCTGGAAATGGTGACTCTTTTCCTCTAGTTCAACCATACGATTTAGCTCAGTTCTTGTCGCTAAAAGCAAACTATTCCTCTATCTGTTTATGAGAACAGTGAATGCCATGCTGAGATAAAGAATCCAAGTTCCTTTTATATTTCATTGGACTTCACAACCATGTCAAGACTTAACCTTAAATGATAATACAACTATTAAGATATTATTAGCATAATCAGCTTACTGCAGCAAGGTCATGTGGTTTTAAAGTAGATCCCATATTCACACTTTTGTGAACTTTCTGTATTTCCCTATATGCTTGTGTCTTTATATGCCACCAAACCAGACACACAAAGAGGATTTGTCTTCCACTAGTTTATTACAACATGATTATGCTAAGATTAATCACTGAAAAAGTCTGAACTTAGCATATGACACCAATTCCTGCAAATTAGTATGTTTTACCAACCACTTTTTGAAATCAGTATCAGCAGAGTTCAAAGGAAACCTGGAACACAAAAATGCAAGACAGAATTTCCTTCCATCTAACTAGTGGGCATTTACAGTGTTTCTGAAAGGAAAAGTGTAAACTAAATAGAGTTTTCCTGGAAGAAAGGTAAAAGTATGCTGATATCAAGTTTCTCCACAGTGATTTATAGATTCATAGAATATCAGGTTGGAGGAGACCTCAAGGATCATCTAGTCCAAATTTTCAGGGTAAGAATATAGTTTAAATGAGACAGATCAACATCCTGTCAAGCTGGGCCTTGAAAGTGTCTACTCTAAGGGAATCCAACACCTCCCTTGGGAGTTTATTTCAACATCTAATAGTTAAAATGGTGATTTTTTTTTTTTCTGGCATCCACTTTGAATATTCCCAGTACTTATACCCTTTGTCTTTACCACATGACTCTTTGTAAAAGAGTAGCTCATGGTAGCTGCCCTTTACTTGGTTATGAGGTCTCCCCTAACTCTTCTCTTCATAAGGCTGAACTAATCCAGTTCTCTCAGCCTTCCTTCATGTGACAGGTCTTCCAGTCTTCTTATCATTCTTGTTGCCCTTCTCTGGACACTTTCCAGCCTGTCTGCATCCTTCTTGAATAGCAAGGACCAGCACTGTACACAGTATTGAAGGTGCAGCATGAACAGCAGTAAGCAGGGTGGAAAAATGACATCTTTATTCCTGCTTGTGATACCCTTATTAAGGTTACTCAGCATCTTTTGGCTTTCTTTGTCACTGCACGCCATTCACCCATCTTGAGCCTTCTGTGCACCAAGGTCCCCAAGTTCCTCTCCACAGTGCTGCTGTCAAGCCAGGTGGCTCCCAGTTTGAGCTGCATTCCTGGGTTAGGTTATGTGTTCTTGGGTGCAAGATTCTACACTTGACCTCATTAAACTTCATACAGCTCCTTCTTGTCCACTTAAATAGCCTGTCAGGATCTTCCTGGACGGTGGCTCTCCTTTTTGGGGTGTCAACTTTCCAACTTTTGTGTCACCAGCAAACCTCATCAGGATGCTCCTACTTCCAATACCTAAATCATTAATGAAGCTACTAAATAGTGTTGGGCCCAATATTGATCCCTGGTGGATCCCACTAGTGACAGGTTGCCAGAAAGAGCTATTTATTACCACCCTCTGGGTATGGCCCATCAGCCAGTTCCCCATCCACCACACAGATCACTTATCTAGGTCATAATATGTCAAGTTTCTCAAGGGAGACTGTGGGAGATCTTTTTCTTAGGTTGAAATAAAACAAAAGCAAGAGTCAAAACTAAGTACAGCTTCCCTTTAAGGAGAGGTTACAGACAAGCAGTATATTCTGCAACACCAGCACATAGCACACTATGCTGGAAACCACAGACTTGACTGGAAGTGCTTAACTGTAGGTACCACTGGTCCAGTGTCATTCATCTCTGCTCAAGTAAGCATAAACAAAAGAATTCAATTGGAAGACTCAATTTTCAAATCAGCAGTGTTCTGAGGAAGCCTACAAATGTGACCTCGTAATGTTACACAGATAGGCACTGTTAACATACTGGTGCAAATTTCAGGTCAGAACAGGCTCTTAAACTTAAGTGTCTTCTACAGTAATTCCTAAATTGCCAAATCTTAGTATATTTATGTAGTCCCATTCATAAAGCAAACAAATCAATGTACTTATTTTTACTGTCTCATGTGTAAACTCCTTTGACAAATGGAGTAACCTCTTTTTTTTCTTTTGGACTGCAATAAATCAGAATGCATTTTGTCCACAGTTCACTGACGATTCACTTGCTTGGCACAGAAAGAACCTAAATCTCAAGCATGTATACTGAGATTTGGGTACTTGGAACATGACCAAAGTGTCAAATGGATTTTTCTTTGTAAAGTTACATTACAATGTTATTATCTTATTGATCATAGAATCATAGAATGGTTTAGGTTGGAAGGGACCTCAAGGATCATCCAGCTCCAACCCCCCACCATAGGCAGGGACACCTCCCACTAGAGCAGGCTGCTCAAGGCCTCATCCAGCCTGGCTTTAAACGCCTCCAGGGAGGAAGCATCCACAACCTCCCTGGGCAACCCGTTCCAGTGCCTTACCACCCTCACTGTAAAGAACTTCCTCCTAACATCCAGTCTAAATCTCCCCTCTTCCAGCTTAAACCCATTCCCCCTCGTCCTAACATTACTAGACCTTGTAAATAGTCCCTCCCCAGCTTTCCTGTAGGCTCCCTTCAGATACTGGAAAGCCACTCTAAGGTCTCCTCGAAGCCTTCTCTTCTCCAGGCTGAAGAGCCCCAACTCTCTCAGCCTGTCCTCATAGCAGAGCTGCTGCAGCCCTCTGATCATCTTTGTGGCTCTCCTCTGGACCCGCTCCAGCAGTTCCATGTCCTTCTTGTGTTGGGGGCTCCAGAACTGCACACAGTACTCCAGGTGGGGTCTGAGGAGAGCAGACTAAAGGGGGAGAATCCCCTCCCTTGCCCTGCTGGCCACACTGCTCTTGATGCAGCCCAGCACACGGTTGGCTGTCTGGGCTGATTTTCTCATTCCTGCACCATTTGTTAAAGAGAAAGCAAGTGTTTGCAGTCTTTACAAAGGTACTGTCACAAACCCACAGTGAAATTGGAGCAGCACTGAGAATCACCCAGCACACTTTTGTAAGGATCACAGGATATTAGGGGTTGGAAAGGACCTCTGGAGATCTTCCAGTCCAACCTCTCTGCCAGAGCAGGACCAGAGAATCTAGCACAGGTCACACAGGGACACATCCAGATGGGTCTTGAAAGTCTCCAGTGAAGGAGACTACACAGGCAGCCTGCTCCAGGGCTCTGTGGCCCTTACAGTAAAGAAGTCCTCCCTCCTATTAAGGTGGAATTTCTTGTGCTGCATTTACATCCACTGCCCCTTGTCCTATCCCAGGGCACAAGCGAGCAGAGGCTTGATGGTGTTGAGCTTCTAAAACACTCTGGAAATAATTTCTCATTCTATCTTATTAAGATATGCTATTCAACAAAACCTACTTATCTTGAATCTTCCATACTGACCCAGGCCTCAACATAGTCTGAGTGGGAGAAAAGCAGAAAAAAGATAATAACCTTAAAAGTCTTGAACCATGAATAGCTCCCTTGACAGTGCTGGATTCTGCAGAGGTAACTGCTCAAAACCAGTTTAAAATTATTTACTTTATTAAGTTGAACTTGTGCTTGCTGTGGAGTAAAAAGCATACACATGATACAAGAGTTACCGTGGCTTAGCTATACTGTGGCACTTGCATGATGAGTGTCACTGAACATGTCAGAGCCTGAGATACGCCTGATCATCGCGTCATGAAGACTCTTTCAAGACATAAAACAAAACTCAAACACCAACTGTCATGAGTGTAATTTGGGCTGTACAGACGTAAGTATTTGTGTACTACCAAGCATGACTTATTTCTTAACTGTTAAATCACTGTTAGACTAATTGTTAACCATTTCCAAAAGTTACTCTTGTGAACAGGACCACAACCCCATCTGGAAACTCATCAGCACTGCCCCCTCAGATCATCTCTAAATAGATGTATTTTTCAGCTTCAGCATTTATGCTTTGAATGTTCACATTTCTCCTTCTAAACAGCTTACAACGGAAAATTACATTTTCAAAAGGTATTTTTTCTGTTCCTATGAAAAAGCCATTGATATGGAAGGATTTATTCAATATCCCTTTTCAAGGAAAATTAAATCCCCGGTTCTCATAATAGCACAACAAGAGAGCTTCTACAGGAGGCCCCAAGAAGAAATACCCTTACCCACTTTAAAATGCCAGTGAGGCTGCATCTACCAATCTTGCATGCTAATCCTCACTCTATGCTCACCTTCAACCTGATTTTGTCTCCTGAACATGTTTTCCAGACAGATACTCCACCAAAGCATTCTCCTTTTTTACCCCAATATTAACACTTCTACCATTTACATCCCTGATGCTGTGGGGTCCCCTCAGCCACCTGAATCAAAACTGACTTAGCTGACTGAGGGAAATGTCCAGAGGATGTGGCCCTCTCTGACATTATGGAAGGAAGAACAGAATTTCTCACCATATAAGTTCTTTTACTCTCCCAATGCTGTATGCTACTTGTCCATGAGCAGGCTTCAGTTTGCAGTGTCAGTGAATATCTTCCTTGTTTGCAGAGCCTTTCATTTCTAAATAATCTCTGCTATACTAAGAAACTACTTAAGGTAAAAACAGAGATAATCAATGAAATCCTGGTTTAAAAAACCGCTTGCAAACACACTGATGTATCTGCACCCCAAAAGCTTGTAAGGACTTTATGTATACACCTTCTGCATTTCATGGATAGAAGTTACTGTCTACCAACACTCAAGAAAATTTTTCTGAACATTTCCAGTCCTTAGCAAAAATTGTTCTGTTCTACAGTTAGTATTAAAGCATTACTCCTGTATCATGTGACTGCTTCCTATTAGCAAGTAATAGCTCCATAGGATAAATCAGCCAGTGGACTCAGCAGAAAAAAAAATGAAGAAACACTGCATTTGAAACTTATGAGTGAGTTTCAGGAAGGAAAATCAGTAGAGAGGAGTGCCTTGCAAGACGCAAAGCCACAAAGGATCTCTAGAAATCATCTAGTCCAATCTCCCTGCCAAAGCAGGTTCACAAAGGGCAGGTTGCACAGGAACACATGAAGGCAGGTTTTGAAGGTCTCCAGAGAAGGAGATTCCACAACCTGCCTGTTCCAGTGCTCCATCATGCTCACAGTAAAAAAAAAAATTCCTTCTGTTGAGGAGGAACATCCATTGCCCCTCATACTATCATTAGCCACCACAGAAAAGATTGGCCCCATCTTCTTGACACCCACTCTTAATGTACTTGTCAAAACTGATACCCTCTCAGCCTTCTCTTCTCCAGGCTAAACAGCCTCAGGGCTCTTAGTCTTTCCAGGCCTACAACTGGACTCTGCACTGCTGATCACAGCCCCCTGAAATCTATTAACAGTTTACAGAGTTCTCAATCCATCTCAAAGCCCACTCATGTATCCCACACTTACTGAGCTTGCCAGTGAGAATTCTATAGAAGACAGCGTCAAAAGCCTTGATAACATCAAAGTAGACAACATCCACTGCTCTTCTTTCATCTGCCCAGCCATCCCCATATCATAGGCTATCAGGTTAGTCAAGCATGATCTTCCCTTGTGAATCCAGGCCAGCTATGCCTGATAACTTTATTTTCTCCAATGTGCTTAGAGACAACTTCCAGAATGAGCTTGCCAAGGATGGAGGTGAGGCTGGCTGACCTGTGTCAGTTTTCTTGCCTTTTTTGAAGACGAGAGTGACATTGGCTTTTCTCCAGTTCTCAGCCACCTCTCCCATTCTCCATGACATTTCAAAAATGATGTGGTAGAGTGGTTGAGTGGTAGAGCAACATCAGCCAGCTCTTGCCAGCACTTGCATGTGCATCCCACTAGGGACCTGCAGAAACCTAGGGCTCAAGGCCTGGATTAAAACCTGGCTGCAGTGGTGGTGGGTGGAGTTAAATGTGGCTGGGGAGCAGTCACTAGTGATGCACCCCAGAGTTCAATACTGGGGCCTATTCTCTTTAATATCTTTACCAATGTTCTAAATGAGGGGACTGAGTGTGCCCTCAGTAAGTCTGCAAATGACACCAGGCTTAGTGGCTGTGTCAATCTGCTAGAGGGAAGGGAAGTTTTACAATGGGATCTGGACAGGTTTGACCGATGAACCAAGGCTAACTGTATAAAGTTCAACAAGGCCAAATGACAGGTCCTGCACCTGAGCCACAACAATCCCTTGGTAAGCTACAGACTAGGGGATGTGTGGTTGGAAAGCTGAAACTTGGAGAGGGACCTGGGGGTACTGGTTGAAAGTAAATTGAATACAAATTATCTGTGTGCCCAAGGGGCCAAGAAAGCCAATGGCATCCTGGCTTGTATTAGAAACACTGTGGCAAGCAGGAACATGGAAGTGATCATCCCTCTGTACTAAGCCCTACTGAGGCTGCACCTTGAGAACTGTGTTCAGTTCTGGGCCACTCCCTATGGGAAGGACACTGAGGTGCTGGAGAGTGTCCAGCGAAGGGCAATGAGGCTTGTGAAAGGCCTGGAGCACATGGCATATGAGGAGCATCTGAGGGAGCTGGAGCTGTTCAGTCTGAGGAAGAGAAGGCTCAAGGGAGACCTCATTGCCCTCTACAGCTACCTGAAGGAAGGCTGGAGTGAGGAGGGCACCAGACTCTTCTCTTCGGTGGCAAGTGACAGGACTAGAGGAAATGGTTTCAAGCTGCACCAGGAGATGTTTAGGCTGGATGTTATTAAGTATTTCTTCACTGAAAGGGTTCTCTAACGTGGGAATGGTCTGCCCAGAGCAGTGGTGGAGTCACTATTCCTAGAGGTGTCTACGCAGCATGTGGACCTGGTGCTAGTGCTAGTGCTGATCCCTCAGTACTGGGTTGAGGGCTGGACTAGATGATCTTCGAGGTCTCTTTCAACCAAATGTATTTTGTGATTTGTGGGTGTGCTGTTTGCCCAAATTATCTCTGACTTAGTCTTCACTGACTGAGGGAGAGTCTTCCATTCTCTAGACTTTCTCTTTTACCTCTGGGCACCGGGATTTCTGAGGGCTTGACTTAGCAATAAAGGTGGAAACAAAGAAAGCATTTGGTAATTCTGCCTTTTCTGCACCCTCCGTTATCAGGGCTCGCACTTCATTCAGCAGTGGGCCCACGTCTTGCTTGGTTTTCCTTTTGCCACTGATGTATTCGAAGAAGCTCTTCTTGTTCTCTTCTCCTTTGCCAAGCCTTCCTTGTTGCATCCCTACAATGTTCCTACAATCCTCTCAAAAGACTTGTCCCATTTTCCCCATACTGTAAACTACCTTCTTCCGTATGAGTTTATCTAGCAATTCCGTAGTCATTGATGCAGTTCCCTGCCTCCTCTACTTGCCTCACTTGAAGAAATGCAGCAACTTTGAGCTTGGAGGAAGTGGCACTTAAATATTAATCAGCTCTCTTGAGCTTCTCTACCTTCTGAAGTCCTAGCTCTTGGGATTCCTCCAAGTATGTCTTTGAAGACGACTAAGTTAACCCTACTTAAGTCCAGGGTTCCAATTCTACTTATTATCCTGCTCCTTGTACAATACTGAGCTCCAGTCATTATAGCTAAGGCTGCCCTCAACCTTCCCTTTCCACATTCACTCCTTCATGCAGCTCTACACCGTGTACTTGCCCTGACACAGCCATGTAAGTGTTGGCTGGAAATTGACTTGATTCCTGACCTACAGATATTTGCCAAAAGAAGCTATTTACACAGAAATGGCAAAGTGATTTTGTTTTACTTGCATGGGCTTCATAGTGGCTTTAATTGCAAAGGCGTTTTTAACACAGCAATCATGAGTACCTACTAGGGACATATACTAATACTTCAGTATTGGTACAGTGATTCTCATTTAGCTAGAGCCTTCCTTTCCCACTGCCCCATAAGCACAATTTCCAGCATGCAGAGCCCATTTTTTGCTTTTTATCTGGAGCTTACTCCCTCTACTCAGTGCAGAAGAACAGAGTTGCAACCCTGCCATTTTTATAAAACTACTGCACTGTTGTTAAGGTATCACCCAGCTCACAAGCTGTCCCTGCAGTTTTATACATGGGAATACAATTCATGAAGTGTAACTCGAGAAGATGAGATTTAAAGCAAGCTTTCCAGGAGATAAAAGAGTAATTTTTTAACAGTCATAAGAATTGGTGAAGGAAGTTTTTTGCTCTGCTATTATGAATGTAAATAGTTAACAATATATTATCCAGTGGAGAGAAAATAACGGTACTTAATTAAAGAATCCATTATTCTTGATTTTGATAGTCTCCCACAGTATCCTTCTGGAAAACATCCAGCATACAGTGAGACCAATCCATACTACAATGGGTGAACAGGCTGATGGGCTGAGCTGAAAGCATACAGTAAATAGGGTCACATCAGACTGACAAACAGTCACCAGTGGAGTTGCCCAGGGCTCATTTTTATGGCCAGCAATCTTCCACCATTTTTTAAATTACCTGAACATAGAAATCAAATATACATCAAGTATAAGTTTGCAAATGACACTAAATTAGGAGGAGCTGTGAACTCCCTCAAGGGCAGAAAGGCAGTACAGAGAGATCTGGATAGGACGGAGTTAATTACCAGCTGTGTGAAATATAACAAGTGTAAGTGCAGTATTCTGCACCTAGAATGGGGTAGTCTTGATTATATACAGATTAGGTGGGGAACAAGAAGCTGCTGAGCAGCCCTGCTTAAAGAGATCTTGTGGTCTGGGACTGTGGCTAGTTGAGCAAGAGCCAACAGTGTGTCCTTGCAGTCAAAGGTGCCAACTATGTCCTAGGGTGCAGCAAGCATAGCATCTCTAGCTAGTAGAGGAAGGTGACTGTCACACTCTACACTGGACTGGTGGGCCTCAAGCACTATACACCACTCTGAGCACGTCAGTATAACAAGGGCACCAAACTATTAGAGTGTGTTCAGAGATGGTAACAAGGTAAGACTTAGGTGAAGCAGCTGACAACACTTGTTGGGAAAGATATTACCTCAACATCAACAATGGAAATAAAAGGCCATATACTACGGTAAGTCTATGAGTGAATTCATTTTAATGATTTTGAAATGATTGACCTTTTATTACTCTGAAATCTTGCAATTTTACTTAGTGTTTTCCTAAATGCTCCAGAACTTGGGAGGCAAATGATCACTTGAAAATGTCTGTTTTATGAACTTTCCCATAAGCATTTGGCCCTTGCTCTTGTTGAAGGGTTTGGAAACACAAAAATAAAAAAAAAAATCAAGAACAATACACAACAAATCCAGACATTGTTTTGTGTTTGTTTTTTTTTAAACTCATGCTTTCAATCCAGCTTGTAAGCATCATAATGGCCTGTGATTTTCATATGTTTATAGCTGACTATGCTGTATTATCAAACTAGTAACACTGTCTCACTGAACTACCATAATTTGCAACTTCAGTGCAGCATAAGATTCATAGATTCATAGAATACCAGGTTGGAAGGGACCTCAAAGACCATCTAGTCCAACCTTTCAGGGCAAGAATATAGTTTAAATGAAGCGGCCAGTGCCCTGTCAAGATGAGCCTTGAAACTATCTACCATGGAGGAATCCACCACCTCACTTGGGAGTTTATTCCAATGTCCAATAGTGTGAATGGTGAATAATTTTTTTCTGGCATGCAGTTCAAATCTTCCCAGCAGCAACTCATACTCATTAGCCCTTTATCAAGTACCTAAGCAGCCACTTTAATTCCTTAATTTCTAACAGGATAATCATAGAATAGAATCACAGAACCAACCAGGATGGAAGAGACATCCAAGACTATCCAGTCCAATCTATCACCCAGCCCTATCCAGTCAACTAGACCATAGCACTAAGTGCCTCATCCAGTCTTTTCCTGAACACCNGGAGTCCAGAACTGGACACAGTACTCAAGGTGTGGCCTGACAAGTGCTGAGCACAGAGGAAGAATAAACTCCCTGCTCCTACTGGCCACACTGTTCCTGATACAGTCCAGGATGCCATTGGCCCTCTCGGCCACCTGGGCACACTGCTGGCTCATCTTCAGCCTACTATCTACCAGTACCCTCAGGTCCCTTTCTTCCTTGCTGCTCTCCAGCCACTCTTGCCCCAGCCTGTAGTGCTGCTTGGGGTTATTGTGGCCAAAGTGAAGAACTGTGGTCTAAGTATGCTCTAAAAATCTTGCTACTGCCTTTTCTGCTACCAACCACATTTTACCCTTTTGTATTTGCATGAGAGAAGCAACACATCAGATGGCAGCACTAGCTTGTCATTTTCCTTGACGTACTACTTCACTCTAGAGTCCAAAGAGGTGAAGCAAACTACCAGAGGCAGGATGTATATACCTAAATATCTCCTATGCCAACACATTGAAAAAAAAAAAAAGGATACATACAAAAACGTGTAACTCCTTTGAGTATAACAGGCACATCCCTCATGGCTGGGAGCACCTGACACACAATTATGTACACATCTGTGAATAGGGCATGTATTGCAGTACACTGCTAGATCCACAAACACAAGTAAAGCATAGGAAGATGAAATGAAAAATGCTTGCAAGTCTACAGGGAAACTCTAATTGAATTCAAGAATTTTAAATCTATCTCTAAATGCACAAAAGCAGACAAGGTCTCACGGTCCTTTCTGCAGAGCATGCAGCAGTGAAATTAACAGGGAAGATGAAGGTTAAATGGGCCAAAGAATTACAGCAGAAACAAATACATCTGCAATGTAAAAAGTAAGTTCAAGAAATGCATTTACATGGCTTTTAAAAGCTTCATAGTTCTTGAAGAGAGGAGCAGGACCAGACCAGTGGAAAAGCACTATCCCAAAAGCAGTAAACTGCATTTGAAAACAGGCAAAGCTGGCTTAGTCTCAATGGCACTGCTACTTTCCATGATGTCACTAAAGCAATCAAGCTATAAAACTGCATACCAAGTTAGTGTTGCATCAAGAAAGTGTCTCAAAAGGTGTATAAAAGAAATGTCTGACATGCTCCGATTTTGCCTAGTTTTGCATTCACAGCAGCAGGGACTCTGGTAAGTGTACATGGACTGGACTACCCCTATAGTTACTTGCAGCATGAAGTGCAGTGGTCTGAGAGCAAAGCAATCTCTCTGTTGTCACCTAGACCTCTGTTGTGTGCAGCTCCCTTGAACAAGCCACTAAAAAAATACAACACAGATTGAGGTCCATTGCTCAGACAACTCTTCACAAGTGATTAGCTCATGTTAAAGAAGTAAAATCACCTGAAATACTGCCTAGAGACACCATTAAGTCCTATGTGCAGAAAACTGTAACAGTCCTAGAAAAGACGAGTATACAGAAGGCACAGAGCTCCCATGAAGGCTATTTGCATAAGTAAATATGCATGATAAGCATCTTTTCTGCTGCATGACAATAAAGTACACCACAGACCTGACATGTGATTTAGGAGGAGTCAAAGAAAAAAACACCTCTCCACTTCACCTAAATGCACTCTGTTAACAAAAAAGGCATTTGTGAAAACTTCAAAGATCCACACAGGCTTGAAAATTTTGTCATCTGGATTCCACTATGTTAAAGAGGGTCTGAATCTGAGTTAGAAGTGAATTGTAGTGAGGCCGATATAAAAATTATTAACATTTCTTAAATAGATGAAGAAAATTTCCCCAAACTTACATGCAATTAACACACACAAATTCTACTGCACGGTTGGTAAAACTAATCTGCAGACTGTATACACACAGTCAGATCGAATTTAAGTGACTTTCGAAAGGTTTTGGAAAAATGTTTACAAGCGGAGAGTCTTGCAGCACAAACTGCTGCTTAACTGTAAACTTCCATAAACTTCAGAAAAGAGAGTTACTCACTGGTTAAGAGTCTCAGTATTTGTAAACCAAAAGTGTATGTTGGGATACAAAAGCATAAACGAGGAAAAATATAGTGCCAGCCATACGGTGGCCCTTCACGTGGTGATGGTGCGGCAGGGCTTTGCTGCTCCTTTATCTCAGATTGAGCACGTTGTCAGAGAAGGGCCATGGACACGAAGCAAGTCCTCCATGGCTCTTAGGAAGTCATTGGAGTGGTCAGCCACCTGGGCAAAGCAAGATCCAGGCTTGCAGGCTGGCGCAGTCTGACAAGGAGTTGGCCCTCGGGCTGGAACGATAGGCCGGCAGGTCTCGGTGTCGCAACTCGTTGCTAGGTCATCGCCTAGACTCGGCCAGAGCCAAACGGACTCGGGCTCGAATGAGTTCAGGCGGGCAGCTGTATCCCAGCCTGGGGCAAGCTGTTTCTGTCCCTCCGTTCAGACAGGCAGGGTCAGGGCTTACCTTAGCGGGGGAGGCAAGTCCCCAGCTATGCACAATGCAGAGTGTCGTGGAACGCAAAGGTACACAAGGCAAACAAGGAAGTTTGCTAGGTTTTAAGCATTCTGACGAGCCTTTGACCATCAGGAACAGATAAAAACAGCCCTAGAACCAATCCTAAGTTATTTCACCAAAAAAAGGAGATGTATATGCGTAGCATCTGTGACCTGTGTTTACCAAAGACAAAGCAGGCTGCAAAATAAGGCCAAGTATGGTGTCGAGAGGCACCAAGGCTTTTGTCTGCCTTCCCATGCTTCTTCCACCTGGGAAGAAGGAAGGGACGGGGGAAGCCAAGGTGGGCATTCAGGCAGGTGTTCAGGACATGTCATACATATGCATTCTAGGTATAATTTGGACCTTCCACCACACACTAGACACCAAGACTGCAGAGCAGAGTCATAATGAAGACTCAACAGAACCAGTGAGATGTAAAATATAATGTATATTAAATATACAAGTATAAAAAAAAAGGTATGTAAAATAATGTATTTGTCACACCTACTTTATACATTGCATCATCTTATTATAGAGATCTGCCATAATGTAAAGGAAAGGCATTAGAGCGTTAGCCACTCGATCAATATTTTCAGGCTTCAACATATGATGAGTATCATCAACAGCAAACACAAGCGAAATCAAATACAAGATACCTGAATTATCCACAAGAAGTATTATATATCTATATATTTCAAAGGCAAGAACATATCATTCTATTCTTAACTCTCAATGAAAACACAAAAGCCACATGATTAAAACTTAATAAAATCTGTCTTCCATAAGCAGATATGAAAGGTAGCAGATGAAGAACAACAGCACGGCTCTAACACTAGTAAGGTACTTAACAGCAACAGTGCCTCTTTTTTATCCTTGTGGGGCAGTGTTGGGGAACTGTTACCGGGTTTAAACTAAACAATCATTTTCCCTTAACAACTTTCATACTGTTGAATGCCAATGGTGCTTTAAAAGTAAGAAGTAGCAATTTTTTTTCCCCCAAATTTCAACTTTTTTGTTCACAAAATTATTATTATTTCTAGAGCACCACACAATAGAGTAGGTTCTGATATTAAAAAACATTTTTTCTTCTTCAAATTTATAACACAACTCACGATTAAAAAAAAAAAAAGGAAGAAAAGGCTCTCAAAACCTACATGGTCAAAGCACACAATACTAAGTTTGTTCAAACTGCTATCAATGGTCTTTCAAATCTTTTGAAATTCACAACCCCAGTTCAGAGATCAGGAATGATACACTCTGAGCAGGTGTAATGGTTAAAATTGCACAGAATAGCATTGCTTCACTTACATACTAACAACAAAATTTCTGTACTTGAACTGCTATGGCCAGCACAGGCATTTAGAAGAAATATCTCGGAGACTTCCCACAATTTCGTTTCTGTAAGTGGTCACTGTCCTACCGAGTGCAGGGCATGATCAGCACCAAGGTTACACACCAAGGAACAATTTCTTCTTTCTGTTGTAGCAAATGCAGCAAATCACAGTCTGACTATCCAGGGCTTCTCCAAGCCTCATTGCTGACAAGCACAACCAGGAGTGCTCTAAACCATCTGTGACTCTTTCCCTTTGCATGCTAGCTGTCATGAAGCTTTTGCACACAGAAAAGAGAAGACATCTAATGTATTATTTTTCTCTGTTTTCAAACCTGAAAGTCACATTCATCCATCTCAGGGCAATCTCTATGTCCAGCAAGCTAAGAAAGTTCAGACAAAAATGCAAAATCAGGGACTGCTCCTGTAAAAAAAGCCTTTACCCTCCACATCTTGAGCAAACCTATAAACAAATAGGAGGTACATCAATACGTTTAAAGAGAGAATGGTTCTCTCCACATATATTAACAAAACAATAAAACATTCTTTCATAAGTAAAAAGTATTATTCATGAAAGTGGCGTATGTTGCAATTTGTCACGCTTTGGTAAGAACTCTAAAAAAGTGTAGCCAGAAAGCCCGTATTTTAAAAAGATGATGAATTATTTTTAACTCTTTCTCAGTGCAGAAAATTTACCTCTCCGATAAACTCTCTTCATCTAAATCTCAAATCTAAAATTTACCAAAAAAAAAAAAATCTAAGGACTTCAAAATAACATAGATATCCCCCAGCTTTTTCCAACCATACCCAACCAATTAGCTGTAATGCCAATAAAGGATGAGAAGGTAGCTAAAATTAATGCCATGTGGCTTGATGAAGTGCATTACTTGACTGGAAGTATCTGGAAAGACGCAGCCTCCAGAGGCCAGGATGCATTATGCTTTTGACTCCTCAGAACGACGCAGTGTCCAGGGTCTTCCTATACTTAACCTAGGCCATCCCAGTCCCTACAAAGAGCTTTGTCTACTTAGTGTAGATTAAATCCATCAGGTCTTGCAGTTCCATTCAATACTTGATTAATGGCAAAATTTAATGGAGAAAAATAGAAAGTCTATCTCCAGCTGAAAAGTGTAGTTTAGCCAAGTTGGGAACCACAAAGCACACCTCTGCAGCACCAGCAACTTAAGGCAAGATTATACTCCATTCTAGACAGTGGGCTCTGGTTGCATGACAGCAATGGCTCTCCACACCAATAAACAAAGAGATATGCAACAGCAATAAAATCTAGGATAAACACACATTTGCCCTCAGGGCCACATCTCCAACGACCATCCTTGTCACACCAGGACATCATGAATTCAGAATTTTCTCACTACTTTGTAGCTGTTTTTTCAGTGACATCGTTTTGGCATACTGGTGAGACTAAAGTGATGTAAAATAGGAAGGGAAACTCAGAGCAAAGCTTGCACTGCCAGTGGAGATCCCTTATCTACAATGAATATCTTTAGCTCAGCTTTTATCTGGGTACACATAAAAGGAGTCGTTAAGTATCCTTTAGTTCTTATGCCAACTAACTCAGAGTACACACAGAACTGCACAGAAGTGGTTCCTCCCCAGCCTCCTGGGTTTGCATGAGGCAAACTCTGGAGATGTGAGCAATCAGTGATGTAGGATGGAAAAAGATTTTCTCTTCTGCCTCAGATAAATATAGTCAACTTTTAAAAGTTAAGACCATAAATAATAAGATCCAGCCATCCTTCCTGAAACACAAACTTCCATTTCTTAATGCTAATGAAAGCCTCCTTAGATAATGGAGTCTAATTGTAACCATGAACATATATGGTTATTCTGCATGTCAAGGCACAGTTTCATACTGAAAACCTCCTTACACCTCGGCTCTGTTCAAAAAGTTCTTATTTCCTTTCATAACAGTAGAAAGTAAAGTCAAATTTCATCTGCTCCTAGCCAATTCAAGAAACGGGATGAAACAACAAAAAAAAAACCACTCAGGACCTATTCCTAAGTACTCAAACCTCCTTCCACTTTAATGGGAGCATATTCAAGTTTCACAAGCTCTGTTTTAAAGATAAAGGCAGCATTCCTAGTAAAAAAAAAATTAATTCAGATATCGGTTTAGTTGAGAAAAATACACCAACTGGTTGCCTGTAACACCCTGATGAGTTCTATGCAAATACTCATTCCAGTGGAAGGACAGGCCTTAGTCTGCTGTCCTCAGATCTCTTTCCAAACAAAATCAGTGAGGTTGAAGAGATGTTCTACTGGCAGAAAGAAACCCATCCGTTGTACAATTATACTTCTAAAATTGCAGCACAACAACTTCCATTCTTAAAGCATGATGTTAAACCTTTGCAAGAAAAACTCTAAGTAATTCATCTAGAAAGACAAACACTATTTTTGACATATATACCCCCTTGTGAGTTATTAACTGGTTTGCTGCATCTAGATTGATTTTGCATGAAAAGGATATTTTGGCACACACCTTGAAGACTAGAACTGTACAGGCTAGAAAAGAACTAAGCAAAAGTATCTTTGGCTAGTACTGTTTATAAGAGTAAATGCTGTTAGTCTAAAAGTCTTATAATCTGAAATTTAAAAAATCATACTTGGGAGAATTTTTCTTTCTAGGGGGAAAAAACTTCATCTCTTTTTGAGCACGTTCTGTTATTACTGTTTTCTTGTGGTGGCACTCTTCCCCACAGAAGCAGGATAGAAGTGATGTCAAGTGATCAAAAATCCTTTAAAATGGAAAATAAATTGTGTCCTCAGAGTTACTGCACAGCACCGATCGAGTTCTTAACATAAAAGTGAAAAACAAACCCTATTTCA
The DNA here is from genome assembly GCA_013400475.1 of Tricholaema leucomelas. Taxonomy (NCBI): domain Eukaryota; kingdom Metazoa; phylum Chordata; class Aves; order Piciformes; family Lybiidae; genus Tricholaema lacrymosa; species Tricholaema leucomelas. The sequence goes on from WAAF01016055.1 coordinate 60,132, forward strand.
AAATATGTACCTAAATTATTTCCACATTTAAAGATCTTCTGCAGAGAGCAAGAACTAAAATGTAGGTAATAATAATAATTTAAAAAAAAGGATACAGGATTTAAAAATCAAAATGAAAACACAAATATATGAAGGTTGCAGAGCAGGATGTAAAGATTTTAAGTCTAACATGTCTATTTTTTTTCCTGTCAGAGTAGAGATAAAAGGGTTGATAAAGACAGTATGTTTCTCTCAGAACTTCTGTTTAAAAAGGGTTCAGTACAGTATTCCCATTTGGCAAAGTAATGAAAAATATAAGGAACATATGACCCAAACACAGCCCAATGGAAACTACATCAGTATGATCTGCATTGTTTTACTGACAATGAACTCAGCTAGTGGTCTACATCTAGTTTGAAAGAGGTATGTATTCATTTCATCAGCCTTCCCCTAGTGGCAGACCCATTAGCTGAACCAGTGGTTGAATTTCTAGTACCTTCAGGAGGTCCTCCGGCATCACATCAAGCCATCTACACCGACTGCCACTACCAAGTTTACAATGCTGTTGTCACTGTAGCACCTTTACAGGGATGAAATAACACCTCTTCTCTGGTAGGGGAATGATGATGGGCAAAGAAGGTAACAGCAATCTACTACCCCCTAGGTGTGACCCCATTTGATACTGCAACAACTACTTTATCCCAGTTTCAGTCTACGTAACAGGAATATATTCTACTCCTGTACTCAACACTGGTCAGGCCACACCGTGAGTACTGTGTCCAGTTCTGGGCTCCTCAATTCAAGAGAGATGTTGAGATACTGGAACATGTCCAGGGAAGGGTGACAAAGCTGGTGAAGGGCCTGGAACACAAACCCTATGAGGAGAGGCTGAGGGAGCTGGGGTTGTTTAGCCTGGAGAAGAGNAAAAAAAACAAGCCACCTTTAGTTATAACAATATGGCCTATCTATCATGGGCAGAAAAGCATCAGCAGTATTGTGTCGGTTACAGTTATATATCCATGAAACATTCTGTCCAGGTCTGCCAGTGTTTTCCATTTACAGGTAAACTGAACTTACACTGAACTTCAGATGGTACCTTCCTATAACGGGAAAGCCTGTGAAAAATAGGAGCACAGTAAAAATGAATTTACATCTTTTTTTCTCCTCTTTAGGAGGGACAAACAAAAAGGTTCTTTCAACTTGTCTGTCATTTCTATGAAAGGCTGGATGGAATTCTTTGATGTGCAATAGCTCCATATTTTAGAAAAGCTACTATTTTGTCTTGAAGATTAAGTGCAGGATTAGATAAGCACTGAAGGCAAGGTGATGCTGCTGTAGCAAATATCTCCACAGTAATACACTGATGTTTTCTTTTCTCTGCATATCTCCATGTATGAAGACACTATCGACACAACCATTGCCAAGGAGGAACAGAGTAGGAAAATAAGGATCAGAGTCACAGAAGTTGCTGGAACACAGAACAAAGCAAGACGTTTTTAGTTTCAGGGGAAAAAAATGTTGCAAGGATGCTTTGGCACCCCCTGAGAGTACCCTAGACTTCCAATGAGAAGAAGTTCACCAGCCTACTTCATTAGGGAACTTCCTACCAAATGTCACTGATTCACAGTTTCTCTTTGGAGGTACTCACCAAGTCACAACAGCTCTTTGTGGTCTGCAAAGGAGATTTTCAATTCCTTCTCTCCTTTCAAGAGTCAAAAACTTCACTGGCATGCTTACTGGGTCATGCCAGTCAGCACTGAAGCTCCTCAAACCTTCATTCTCCACAACAAATGTGTAAGACCATTCCAGCATTCCTGTTACACTTGCACTTGAAAATTATGCAAAACTACAGAATCTTCTGCACAGTAACCTCTGCAAAATCTACTTCAGTCTGCTCCAGCACTTTTATGAAGGATGATACCAATTACTGTGCTTCTCACAAAGGCACGCTTAAATCTCGGAGATACAATTTTGCATGAATGATTAAGAGCAGCCAGTTTTTCCTTGCATCCATTGATGATGAAAACCAAGATATAAAACAAAATTATGATTCAGGCTGTTTTAAGCATAGCATCCACAGACATTATGTGACTCCACAGATCACGTGGAAAAAATTGCAGATGAGTGTCAGTCAGTGCTCCAGCTTTATATATAGGTACATACATACATGCATAAACATGGAAATTTCATACATCAGATGGAAAGGTACTCCACTGTCAGGTGCTTCAGAAATCCTTCCTCAAAAAACAAGCTTTTGTTGTTGTTGTTGTTGGGGTTTTTTTGGTGGTTTGTTTTTTTTTTTTTTTTTTTTTTTGTACACAGAGCCACACTTCTTTGAGTTAGATTTACAACAGGGTTAGAAACTGGGGCAGACTGTTTAAGCCATCAACAACTCAGAAGCATTACATGGTATCCAACTAGAGGGCAATTTAGATTAAGGGCAATTTAGATTAAGGTCAATTTTTCACCCTTTCAATTATGTAATATCAATAAAGGACACACATAAATGATGCCAAATGTGAATACTCTATCTGGTAGTCAAGCTGGAGTGCACACAGAAAGAAGATCCCTACCTGCTGTGGAAATAATCTCCTGCACAGCTAAGTAAATATTCTTTCTAATATAGTCTGTATTCCCAGTTGAAACATTTGCTCCTTTTCCTTGATTTCAAAATGTATCACTTTGCACTGAAGGAAGCCAACAGATTGGTGGTGGCATACAGTTCTTAAAGAGAGGTTTCTAACAGTCAGTTTGAGGCACACCATCTTGTAAATGGCTTTTACGTCCACCTGCTCACAAGTTTCCACACCACAAGAGGAGGGAGCAAGTCCAATGCAAGCAATACACAGTGCAGCAGCCACACTAGAGAAAATACAGCATTGTCGACCTTCTCAAGCCAGTTTACATATGTATTTACATACATGGTACCTAATTGTAGTTTTGTGGGTAAGGATGGAACATGGAAGGAGATAAGGCAGACACAGTGGGACTCCAATCAAAGTCAGTTGGAGAGGACAGGTGGGGTGATTTCACTGGAAATACCTAGGCAGCAAGCAAGCACAGCTCCCACTGAAGACTGCAGAACAGTGAGGAACATATTATGAATACGGGGTTTGAGAGGGAATTAAAAGAGCTGTCCACATTCCTTGTTGGTATGAAAGGAATGGTAGTAATTAGTTGCAGTTAAGAGAGTTCAGCAAGTATAGAAAACGTGTTGAGCATAAAGGATTGCTTCACCCATTCCAGTGAAATATATTTCACACACTTCTGATCAAGGAATTTAAAAAGCATTCAGCTAGATGAACCACAATACAAAAACCCTTTAACAAGGATATTACTTTCCACCTTAACACTGAAATTCCCACTAATTTCAATGCAACTGCTCACAACTTCGTGGTGATGCACACACTCAGAACATTTTCCAGATCCATGCTAATAAGCAGACACTCTTCCAAGACACTTTCAAAACACATTACCAATGTTTTCAAATTCTGCCTTAACCCTAATGTGCTCTTTATTTTGCATTCTGGAGGCCATCTCTAATCGCATGAAAGAAGACTACCCAGCGTGGGTTCACTAAGGGGAAATCTTGCTTCACTAATTTGATAGCCTTCTATGAAGGTATGACCAAACAGATAGATGAAGGGAGAGCAGTGGATATCACCTACCTTGACTTCAGCAAGGCTTCTGATACTATCTCCCACAACACCCTCATAGGTAAACTAAGAAAAGTGAGTTAGATGATTGGACTGTGAGGTGTATGGTAACTGGTTCAACAACAGGGTTCAGAGAGTTGTGGTTAGTGGTGCAGAGTCCAGTTGCAAACCTGTGACCAGTGGTGTTCCTCAAGGATGAGTATTGGTTCCAGTTTTGTTCAGTGTCTTTATCAATGACCTAGATGAAGGCACTGCATGTAGCTTCAGCAAGTTCACTGATGACATCACACTGGAAAGCCGTGTTGCCATCCAACAAGCTGAAGAGCTGGGTGAAGGCAAACCTCATGAACTTCAATACAGACAAGTGCAGGGTCCTGCACCTATGGAGGAATAACAGCAGGCACCAGTACAGACTTGGGGCCATCGTGCTGCAAAGCTGCACCAGGGAGAAAGCCCTTGGAGTCCCAGTGGAGAGTAAATTATCCATGGGAGAGCAATATGCCCTTGTGGCCAAAAGGGCCAATGGCATCCTGGGGTGCATTAAAAGTGTGCCCACCAGGTCCAGGGTCCACCCACGCTATCTAGTTTTGGGATGCCCAATTCAAGAGACAGAGACCTGCTGGAGAGAGTCCAAAGAAGTGCTATGAGGATGACTGCAGGACTTGAACATCTCTCCTATGAGGAAAGATTGAGAGAACTGGGGCTGTTTAGTCTTGAGAAGAGAAGGCTGAGAGGGAATTTTATCAATGTCTATAAATATCTGAAGGGTGGGTGTCAAGATGAATGTCATGGTCTCTTTTCAGTGGTGTCTGGGGATAGAACAAGGAAGAGCAGGTACAAGCTACAAGACAGGAGGTTCCACCTCAACACAAGGAGACACTTTTTTACTGGGAGGGTGACAGAGAACTGGAATAGGCTACCCAAAGAGACTGTGAAGTCTCTTCTCTGGAGACTTTCAAAATACGCCTGGATGCATCCCCATATGCTCTGTCTTATTTGATCCTGCTTTGGCAGGGGGGTTGGGCTCAACAATCTCTGGAGGTCCCTTCCAACTCCTAACATTCTGTGACTCTGATTTATAGAATCATAGAAAACATCCATTTGGAAGAGAACTCACAGATCGTCCAGTCCAATCTTCAACCCAGCACAGAAGAGTCAACATTAAACCATGTCCCTAAGTTCCAAGTCCACATGCTGCTTAAGTACCTCCAGGGGCAGTGACTCCACCACTGCCCTGGGTAGATCATTCCAATGTTTGATAAACCTTTCTGTGAAGAAATATTTCGTAATGCCCAGCCTAAACCACCCCTGGTGCAGCTTGAAACCATTTCCTCTAGTCCTGCCATGTGCCATCAGGGAGAAGAGGCTGGCTCCCAACTTGCTCCAAACTCCCTTCAGGTAGTTTTAGAGAGTGATGAGGTATTCCTTCAGCCTTCTCTTCTCCAGACTGAACAATCTCAGCTCCCTTGCATGTTCCTTATAGGTCAGTTGCTCCAAGCCCTTCAGGAACCTCACTGCCCTTCTCTGGACATGCTCCACCACTTGTGAATTTTGTCTTGCTGTTAAGACAAATTAAATCACATTGTATCACAAAAGCAAAATAAAGTGGAAGAAAATAAATTAGATTACAGGCTTCTGGACCAAATCACCACATTGAGGTTTGCTATTTAAATGCTGTTATTCAGTGGTTCCCAGAGAAGCTTCGGATGTGACCATTCCCAGCATTTTTGTTCATTTCTTTCCCTGTGAAATTATTACTTTCCAAAAGTTAGTTTTGACTGCATCTCACTAAAGCCATATTATGTAATGAATGCAGTCATGTAGAAACAAAGCTCATGCTATTTTAAAGCAACTCTGTTCAAATGCCCCAGACTGTCAAATTTGCATCACCCAAATGATTCCAGTGGTTTGAAAACTACACAGTCACACAGGAGCAATAGTCTGTCGGTCACACAGACACAGAGCTAACAGCAGAGGAGCCTGCATGCCTAAATAAAAAGGCACTGTTCGGTCCACAGCACTTAATTGCCTGTTTCTGGAAAAACGCTATTTGGAGCAATCTTCTTAGCTCCAGGATGTCAGACAGATTTGCAGCAGCATAGTTAACACTCAAAATGGGATTACTTCTCCTTCTCGGGTGCTCTGGGGTAACATCAGTAAATGAATAATCTAACCTGCTCCAAACTTGTCATCTAACATCTTGTAAAACTGCATGAGTGTCACAACTTTCAGATTCACCCTCCTTTTACAAACTCAGGAGTACTTTTTTCTGCATCTCATGATGCTGCATAGAGGTAAAACTGTTAAAAGCTTTTTCTGAAAGGCAAAAGAAATACTCCTTTCACTCTAGAAGATGCAAAGTTTCATCCTGTTTTTCAGTGACTCACTGCTATTACAGCTTGTGAAGAGAATCTGACAGGCATCAAATTCTTCAGCACGGCTTTTAGTTAAAAACAGAAAGGCAGCATTTCATGCAGGTTAGTTTGACATTTTACAAGTAAAAAAATTACAAATGAGAGCAAAATGCTTACATTGTATAAAATAAACCGGATGTGGAAGCTAAAAGATGTTAAGTTGTGCTATGCAATGACTTCTTCTGGATGGAAAACTTCTAAATAACATTTAAATTATGCTACAAATCTTTATAGTTCTAAATGGAACTGTATTTTGTATTAATAGTATTTCACCTGAGGATTAATCCTCTAGTTAAAAGGATTACTCCCTAGAGTAGAGTCAGCATGTCTAATTCCTGGATTTCTCACTCACGCTGAAAACAAGCCAATAGACAGATCAGTCTTGCAGTTTACTTGTGAGTCATTCTCATACATGAATGTGTCTTTGTGGCCTGCATACAATCTGTGAAAGTCAAGTCTGGGCCCAAAAATCCCTGGGTTATCTAATGTCAGGCTGCAAAATCTGGCATCAGAAACTCAGTATTTTTGTTTCAGCCAGCTAAGACTTCCTTCCTTCTCATCGACAGTATTCCAGACTATCAGTGTCAAAGTGTCATCTGAAGGACAGAACAGCATGCACAGACCTTTCACACCATGCTTCCTCCAATAAAGGGATGTTTACCTCTGCTGTGCTGAAGGTGTGCTCATTAGCTAACAATAATGGAGAATTGCAGACTTCTATAAGTAAAACGTGGATTTCAGCTGGCCTGCTTCTTAAATGTGGACCCCACTGACACTGTAATTCTTATTTTCGGTACCACAATTCAGTGCAGTGCACTTCTGATAGCACTGAAGAGAAACAACAAAGCATGGAAACAATAAAGCAGCAGCAGATGGTCACTGCAGCATGGGCTCAGGCACCCTTAACTACTCCTTACCACATCAACCAGGAGTGCAGCAGGGTTCTTTGAAGCTTATTTTACCAATGATGCAGCACGATGTGGTTCGAAAGGTGAGACACAATGTCATTTGATGCCTGCATGGCCCAGTGTTTTGACTTGACATAGCCCACTGCGTTCAGAGTCATAACAGGTATGGCTGTAACTGAAGGGCATTGAGAATCACAATTTGGATGAATTCTTTCAGGAACATTTCCACACAGTGCAACAAGAGATGGGACAAAAGAGATGGACCTTGAATGCTTGAACTCACAGATTGCTTTGAGTGACTACTACATGAAGATGCCTGCAATGATGACTAGGAAGAAATAACCAGAGATTTTGTATTTAACTGCAAACAAAAAGAAACGCACATTACACTGGGTTTAGCCTCAAATCTCTACATCCGTGGAAACTCCTATGACTTCTATTAAACCATTTTATAATTTATTCTCAAAGCATGCCGAGTCAGAATCTGGTTCAGAAATGGTACCCTCACACACAGATTTTGTGTTCTGAAAACAACTCAAGACTGGTGAAACACCCACTCTGACCTTCCTGCAGTATCACACCATGCCTAGCAGAACGAAACCTCATTATTCAGATTTCAGCTGCACTCTGGAGACAGAAAACATAAACAAGGTCATGTTTATTGCTGATTTACAAAAGTCAGGCTAAGGAGACGTCAATGGAAACACAGTGAGCAACCCTAGGGAAAGAAGCTCCGCGGTCCACAGCGGCCGTCGCCGCTACTTCTAAGCCCTACTCAGGACCTACTCACTCATCCCGGGACCCCCTGCTCGCCTGCTGCAGCGCGCACGGAGTCCTTTGAGCCACCGGGGAAAGACACAGCCAGACGACAGCAGCCCCCGGCCGTATGCACCGCGCAGCCGGTGCGCTCGGGGACGCCCGCGCCGTACCACCCCGCACCCCTGCACTTTCATGTATCATGACACTGCTGCACGCTCATGCAAACGTGGGAGCCACTCGCGCAGCACGAACACCCGTGCCTGCTGACGCGGCCCCGTACACACTCACGCATTCGTGCAAGCCCCCTCACCGTGCACACATGTGGTGCACGTCTGCGCACAACACACACCCGTGCACACGCGTGCATATCCACGTACACTTCTGCACTACGCCCGTGGGCGTAGAGCAGAGCCGGCCAGAGCTCAGCACCGCGCACTCGGCTGCACTGCCGAGCAGCCGGCCGTGCAGGGAAAGTGGGACTGTACCTGGGTCGCTTTGTGGAACTGCTTCTTGAGCCCGGCCACAGACATGGTGAGGACGGAGCGCTGCAGCCGAGCCGCGGGGCGATGCGGTGGGTTCTGCCGCCGCAAGGATGGGTCACACCGCCCTCCCGCGCGCTCGCGCTGCCCGCACCCGCTCTCTCGGTGGAGGCTGTCAGACGGCGGCGGCGATGCGAGGGCGCCGTGACGTCAGGGCTGGACGCGCCGCCTTCCAGCGGGAGTGCGGGGGAGGCCTGGGCGCTCCCGGGAGTACTGCAGCACAGGAGCTGCGCGGCTGCCAGCCCGCGGGACCCGTGCGCTGTCCTTCCACCTCCCCTTCAGTTCGCGGGCGGTGGCCCTGTATGCACGTCCTAACCGGCAGACGCAGCTGTCGGTCCTTCCCGCCGTGAAGTCTCCAGCACGAGGGTGGGCGCTTGTCCTGTACGGCCTCTCCCCGGAATGACCACTCCCGGCCCCCCTGCATCGGTCTGGGCCACGGGCGCGGCGTTCTTCGGCCCTCGCCTACCTGTGCGCGCCTCGGCCTCGCCTCAGCATCAGCCCCGGCAACGCAGGGTGAGCGTGTCCTCGTAGTACATCTTCCGTGGAATTGAGCCTGAAGGGAAGAAATTGGCAGAGTTGTAAAGAGGAAAACTGAAGAAAGTGTCAGCAGAAGGAGGGTGAACGTGCTCCAGATACTCGAATAAATGTTTGTAGTGGTACTGGCTTCTCGGGGCCCAATTTGCTTTGGACCACTTTGGAACACATTTGCATTTGTAGTGGAATCCTGGCTAAGTGCAGTCTGTCAATGTGCATTTTTCATCTTCCATCACAATGTGAGTGACACAGAAAAATAAATACAAAGCTAGGCCCTTTCTAACCTGATAGTATGGATGTGGACTTGAAGGCAGTAGCCAAGAACCCAGGCAAAAGTCACATACTTCAGCAGCTCAGTGTTATAAACACTAGCAGAACAGCAGTTGAAAATTATTAGATTGCCCTCAGTACTAAACAACACAATCAATACAACCCAGAAGTAATGCTCCTTCTCTAGAGGCTGATCCAGTCATTGCATATGTGCCCGCAAATTAGCACGAGCAAGAGAGAGAGTCACACAAAGCTCTCATCAGCTGGTTGAAAGCAGTAGTGCTATATTAACTCTTCATCATCTTTGCAAAATCCTGACAAACGTGAGAGATGCCTGGGGACTGGAGGAAAGCAAATGCCAATCCAGTCTTCAAAAAAGGCGAGAAACAGGAAACTGTCAGCTTCACCTTCATCTCTGGAAAAATGATGGAGCGGCTCCTTCTGGAGGTCATCTCTAGGCACTTGGAAGAGAAAAATGTTATCAGGAGTAGTTAGCATGGATTTAGCAAGAAGAAATAATTCTTGCTTTATCTAATAGCATTCTGTGATGCCATAACTGTATGGGTGGATGCAGGGAGACCAGTGGCTGTAGTGTACCTTGACCTTAGCAAGGCTTTTGTCGCTGTCTCCAATAACATCCTTGTGAGCAGGCTCAGGAAGTGTGGGACAGAGGAACAGACAATGAGATGGATTAGGAACTGATTACACAATCGAGTGCAGAGTGGTGATCAATGGTGCCAAGTCCAGCTGTAGACCTGTAACTAGTGTATCCCCCCCAGGGATCAGTGCTGGGTCCAGCCCTTTTTGACATCTTCATCAACATTGATGAGGAGACAGAGTTTGCTCAGCAAGTTTGCTGACAATATCAAACTGGGAGGCTTGGCTGATACAGATGAAGTCTGTGTGGCCATTCAGAGAGATCTGGACAGACTGGAGAGCTGGGCACAGAGGAACCTAATGAAGTTCTACAAGGGTAAGTGCAGAGTCCTGCACCTGGGAAGGAATAATAAACTGCACTAGTACAGGTTAGCAGGTGATATGTTAGAGAGCAGCACCATGGGGAAGAACCTGGAAGTTCTGGTGGATAACAAGTTTTCCATGAGACAGCAATGTGCCCTTGTGGCCAAGAAGGCAAATGGGATCCTGGGGTGCATTAAGAAGAGTGTGTCCAGCAGATGAAGGGAGGTTCTTTCCCCCTCTACCCTAGAGAGGCCTCACATGGAATACTGCATCCAGTTCTGGGATCCTGAGTTTAAGAGGGTCAGGGATCTACTTGAGAGTGTCCAACAGAGGGCTACAAGGATGATTAAGAAACTGGAGCATGTGCTTTATGAGGAGAGGCTGAGAGACGTGAGGCTTTTCAGTTTGGAGAGAAGACTAAGAGGGGATCTAATAAATGTATATAAATGAGAGTGGGTAGTCAGGAAGGAAGGGACAGCCTTTTCTTACTTGTCCCCTGTGATAGGACAAGGGGCAGTGGATGTAAACTACAACATAAGAATTTTCACCTCAATATAAGAAATACCTTCTTTACTGTAAGGGTTACAGAGCACTGAAACAGGCTCCCCAGAGAGGTTGTGGTGTCTCCTTCACTGGAGACTCTCCAGACCCATCTGAATGCATTCTGTGTGCTAGATTATATGGTCCTTGCTCTGGCAGGGGGGTTGGACTTGAAGATCTCCAGACGTCCGTTCCAAAGCCTAACATCCTGTGGTATCCTGTGGCTTTGTAATTTCAGGACAGCAAACACTTAATACAAGGTAGTTAGATGGGATGACAATATGTGGCCAGTAGGACAAGGGAGGTTATTTTCCCCCTGTGCTTGGCACTGGTCAGGCCACACCTTGAGTACTGTGTCCAGTTCTGGGCTCCTCAGTTCAAGAGAGATGTTGAGATACTGGAACATGTCCAGAGAAGGATGCCGAAGCTGGTGAGGGCCCTGGAACACAAGCCCTATGAGGAGAGGCTGAGGGAGCTGGAGTTGTTTAGCTGGGAGAAGAGGAGGCTCAGGGGCCACTTCATTGCTGTCTACAACTACCTGAAAGGAGACTGTAGCCAAGTAAGGGTACATCTCTTCTCCCAGGCAACCAGCAGCAGAACAAGGGGACACAGTCTCAAGTTGTGCCACGGGAGGTATAGACTGGATGTTAGGAGGAAGTTCTTCACAGAGAGAGTTATTTGCCATTGGAGTGGGCTGCTCAGGGAGGTGGTGGAGTTGCTGTCCCTGGAAGTGTTCAAGGAAAGACTGGACGGGGCTCTTAGTGCCATGGTCTAGTTGATCGGATAGGGCTGGGTGCTAGACTGGACTGTACGATCTTGGAGGTCTCTTCCAACCTGGTTGATTCTATGATTCTATGATTTGACCTTATTAATGGTCAAATCATATATGTAAGGAGTAAGTGCCAAGAGAATGGAGCCAGCCTCTTCTCAGTGGTGCCCAGTGACAGGACAAGGGGCAGTGGGTGGAAGTTGAGGCATAGGAGGTTCCACATGAACCTGAAGAAGAATTTTTTGCCTGTGAGGGTGACAGAGCACTGGAACCAGCTGCCCAGGGAGGTTGTGGGGTCTCCTTCTCTGGAGGTATTCAAGAGCCATCTGGATGCATTCCAGTGTGATCTGTTCTAGGTGATCTTGCTTTGGCTGGGTGGCTGGACCAGATGATCTTTCGAGGTTCCTTCCAGCCCCTGACATTCTATGATTCCATGGTTTTCAGAAGTACCTAGATCTGTTTCTCAACTGTGTGGTCTTGCTGTGGTGCACCCAGAGGCTTGGTGTGTGATGGTAGGCTTGATGGGGCAAACATCAGCTTATCTGTGTTGGCTTGCCCAGACATGTTCCCCTGCTCCTCCTACTTCTGTGCTGGGGGAAAGCAAACGTGGGAGAGGAGGGTGAAAGCCCTGGCTTCGCCTAATATGGTGAGGCCTGGCAAAGTGTCATTCTGATTGGCTAATCTATGTCCAATGCCCCATTAGTCTCGGGCTGGATATTGATAGAAGGGATAAGCAGGTAGCACGAGGGCTGCTGTCGCCTCATTTTGCGTCCTGAATTTACCTGGAGAGCTTACCAGGAACAGGCTCTAAATGCCTGCATGCAATCAGCCTGCATAGCCAGCCAGACATCGTGCTGAGACAGCACATTGCAAGACATCCTGCCTGCACCTGAAAGTCTCCTGCTAAGACGAGAAGTCCTGGAGATACACAGATCATCCAGAGGAGTCAGGAGCCAGCCAAGATTCTGACCTTTCCCCAGAAGTCTGGGAAGAATCAAGTCTCAGTGGCCAACAAGACAGAGCTCTCTGAAAGTGTTTGGGCACTGTCTGATTTATACTTTGTGAGTAAATACTAGAAAGTCTCTTCCAGTATAATATTTGCATTCTCTACTTTAAGAAATAAGTGATATAGTTTTGCCTGTTCCCTGCATGTATAAATTTCCAAACTGTGTGTTTTTGAACTCGTGAATAAGTTTTCTGGCAATTTTAAGGTTAATAAACAGTTTCCATAGATATTAACAGTCATCGCCTGGATATCAAAATTAATACAGGTTATTAATTTTGCATAATCCATCACATGGTGCAACTAGCCAAGATGCACTGCTGTGGTCTTTAGACCATCTCAGCTCTCTGAGGTATAGGGGATGTAACTATATCACATAAATAAAAGGGCATCCAGAGGCACAGCAGTGCCTCCACGTAAACTTTACTGACTTCACAGTATCACAGTATCAGAGTATCACCA
>WAAF01016058.1:0-87834 GCA_013400475.1 Tricholaema leucomelas
TCCCTCAGCCTTTCCTCGTAGGGCTTGTCTGCAGTTTGTACTTTTGCGATGGTTCCCTGAAACATGATCTAGGTGCAGCAGTACAAACTCTTTCTAGTGATGCTGTTAGAACTCTGTTTTTGAAGATACACAGTGACTGAGATGACCACGGTCAGCAGGAGCTGAAATCTCAACAGAAGAGAACTTAAATCTGGGTCGAGGCAATCCCGGGCACAAATCCAGGCTGGGCAGTTACTGCCTGGAGAGCAGCTCTGAGGAGAGGGACTTGAGGGTGCTGGTGGACAAGAAGCTCAACATGAGCCAGCAGTGTGCACTTGCATCCCAGAGGGCCAACCAGATCCTGGACTGCATCAACAGAAGTGTGGTCAGCAGGTCAAGGGAGGTGATTCTCCCCCTCTGCTCTGCTCAGACCCCACCTGGAGTACTGCATCCAGTTCTGGAGCTTCTATTACAAGAGGGATGTGGAGATGCTGGAGTGTGTCCAGAAGAGGGCCACTGGGATGATCAGCTCTGCTGTGAGGACAGACTGAAAGAGTTGGGGCTGTTCAGTCGGGAGAAGAGGAGGCTCCCAGGTGACCTTCTTGTGGCCTTCCAGTATCTGAAGGAGGCCTACAAAAAAGCTGGGGAGGGGCCTTTTAGGGAGTGACAGGACTGCAGGTAATGGAGCAAAGCTGGAGGTGAGGAGAATCAGACTGGACATGAGGAGGAAGTTGTTCAGCCTGAGAATAGTGAGAGCCTGGAATGGGTTGCCCAGGAAGGTGGTTGAGGCCCCATCCCTGGAGGTGTTTAAGGCCAGGCTGGATGAGGCTCTGAGCAGCCTGGTCTAGGTTAGGGTGTCCCTGCCCATGGCAGGGGGCTTGGAACTAGATGATCCTCGTGGTTCCTTCCAATCCTGACTTATTCTATGATTCTAACCCAGTGATTTCTGCAAATTCTGTTTTTCCTACTTAAATTTCTTAGATAAATCTGTTGACACAGCTTTCCTCTAGCCATCTTTATCCTTGCATGCTCAGAAATGCATCCTGCTGGAGGACTGAACAGGTGCTTTGTATACAGTGTTATATTATGAGCTCTGCCCTGACAAAAATAACCAGGTTTGTGAAAATAGTGAAATTCAAAATGCAGACTTGGCCCTGGTCGGGCAAAAATCCATGAACAGCTGCAGCGTTTGAAAATGTTACCGTCCTTTCAGCTAGAAATTAGTGACTTCATAGCTGAGCCTTTTGAAACAGCATGAAAATGTTCCTCATCCCTTCAGAGACATGAGCTTTAGTTTAAGCTGTTTGTAGCATCTGTTTGAAGTAGAAGAATTGATTTTATTTAAAGGGCAGAAAACATCCTTACAGATGTTAGTGGCAGCTCAGCTGTAAGGNCTGTTCCAGTGCTCTGTGAGCCTTACAGTAAAGAAGTTCCCTCTTGTGCTGAGGCAGAACCTCTTTTGCTGCAACTTACACCCATTGCTCCTTGTCCTATCCCAGGGAGCAGTGAGCAGAGCCTGTCCTCCTGTCCTGGCCAGCCCTCAGATACTTATAAACATTTATCAAATCTCCTCTAAGACTTCTCTTTTCCAGACTAAAAAGTCCCAAGTCTCTCAGCTTCCAATTCCAATAAGTCTCTCAGCTTCCAATTCCAATAAGTCTCTCAGCTTCCAATTCCAATAAGTCTCTCAGCTTCCAATTCCAATAAGTCTCTCAGCTTCCAATTCCAATAATTGGAAAGAAGATATTTTAATAATCAAGGAGATGTGAGGAAAAAGCCTTTTGTGGTGGGTTTGAGAATTTATCCCCCAGATAAAATTTCCCAGGTCAGCTCAGACAGCTTGGCAGTAGGATAAAGCTGTATTTTACAGCAAGCTAAATTTACAGGCATATATATATGCAATAGATGTACCTGTATTTACAATTACATACAGTTATTTACAACTTAGAAATAATACAGAAATCAAATCCTCCCCCACCCCGGACAAAGATAGCCCAGAAGGAGCCAAGGCCACCACCTTCTCTCCCCCCAGACAAGAAACCAACAAGGCCTCAGGTGTTATCAGTAAAAGGTTAGTACATGCATGGAGGAGTCAGGCAAAGGGACAACAGAACCAGTGCCCAGAAGTCAGGAGGATTAAATGGTTTATACATTGCTTTTTAAACTAAGGAATGATACAGACTTGATCATTATTTTCTTCTCACAACTGATGCCCTGCTCATTCACTCTGTATTCAAAAGAATGTCCAGAAAGTTCCTCTCCCTTGTTTATAATTTAGAACCAAAATCAAACTTTAGCTCTTGAACTGCCACACCTGTAGAGCTCTTAAACTGCCACACCTGTAGCTAACTGGAGGTAGAAGAGCAGAAAGTCATCTCTTCTGGCATATTACAATGAGGACATGTGTGTGCATTCTGTAATGTCTGGATTATTAGGTGGGGCTGCATTTGGCTCTAAACCAGATCTGTTTCTGTTCTAGCAGAATGTAGAACAATTTAACTTGCCTGAGATGGTTTAGTATCTCAGCTTTCTGAGTAGACAGCACTGACTGGAGTTATATTGCTAATGAACTTCCAGCAAGAGTAATTAGGCCAACAGGGTAGGCATTTGTGGTGGTTTGGGTGTTCCCTGTCCCCCCCCACTTTAGAAATCACCCAGACTAGACTCAGCTGGCTCTGGAAATATGAGTGAAGCTTATATTTACAGCTGGCACAATTTACAAGCAGAGATTTACAGTATATGCAGTTATATATAGAAATATACAAGGTAAAAGGTAATACAGAAACACAACTCCCCTCTCAGAAACCTGAGTCCCCAGGAGGGGCTCTCAACCACACCTCACCTTCCCCCTACCCCTCTCAACCTTACCCCAGTCCCAAGGAAGAAATGGAGTTTCGGCCAGGGGGATTAAGAAGCAAAGGTGAATCAGCCAAAGCAAATGAAGGGTGAGGTTAGAGAGTAAGATGCAGTTCAGCCAGCAGCCTGAGCTCTCCAGCAGGCAAAGTGACCAGAGCAAAGTGACTTTATCTGTTTTGCTTTCCCTTTTTTACACATCTCAGCAAGACTATGAGTGAATTAGACATTGTTTTCATTTCACAGCCTACGATCTAGTCCTTCTCACCAAAACATTCTAGCTTGCTTCAAACTAGCACAGCATTTCTAAACGCTGCAAGGCACAGTAGTAACTTTTTCCTCAAGCAAAGGAGCAGGTCAGTTGCTATGGAGAGTTCCAAGTTGCACCTTGGATTGTACCAATGATTTTAAGACAGTGAGTCAGAAGCTGATGGGTTAGTTGCTGACTGACAGAAGTGCCTGTTGGCTGTCCCAGCTGGAGTTAGCTGTCTGGTGGTTGTGTGCCTGTGAGTGTAACCCTTAGGTCTTTCAGCTTCGGGTGAGATGTGGCTTTAGGTCCTGTGTGAGAGGTGTGAGCTTGAGCTGGCAGTTTCTCAGTCCGTGCCTTCCAGCCTGTCTCACCAAATCCAAAGTAGTGTTCTCTCTTTTCTACCATTATTATGATCTTTTGTTCTTCTTTTTTTTCCTGTTAAAAAAATAAAGATGAGGACTAAGGGACGCTCTCGGACCTGCCCCAAAAAAGTGATCATGCTCTCTTCTTCCACTCCACCTCCCTCTCCACCGTACACCAGGCAGCAGGTGATTCGCTCTGCATGCTCTGTCCCTCTCTCTTCATGGCTGCTTGTACAAGTGAACCAGACCCCATTCACAAATGCATTGCCTGTTTTCTGTTCTCAAATGGTGCTAGGCCTTCTTCAACCTCTTAGAATAAAAACACTAGCTTGCCAGAAGCCTGCAGAGTCTCTGCTGGAGCCTGCTCTTTTACTGTGATTAGAGCAGCCTTTCTTGGTTCTGAATTGCAGCAAACCAGAAATGAAACATTTAGAGTAATGCAGGGAGAAAGCAAAGGCAACTTTTCTTCATCTCCACTCTGTTCAAACAGATCTGACTGAAAACTTGCCCTTGTATCCATTAGTTTCTTTTGGCATTACTTGTACGAATTGCTTTTCTTTGAGTGTTTTAGTGGCCTGCACATGCCCACTGTGTTCTTTCTGTTTCCTCCACACCCACCCTGTTGTCTCAAGAGTTTGTTTTTGATCTGAGTTTGAATTGTAAGTATTAAGAGCGGTTCTGAACAGTGTATAAATGTGCACCCAGATGTTAACTGCACCTGTATTTGTCCTTCTGGTTAAGTATTACCTGAAGTCCTTTAGTAATTGTCCTACACGTGGCCATCATGTTTCTTTGTGTTGTGTCCTTTAAATTTTGGTTTTCCTACTGCAGAGATAAATTCCACTCTTCCCTGATCAATCCTGAACAAATCTTGAGATGGTAAAAAGGCAGCAGCAGTTCCATAAATGTCTTGTATAATCCTTTTTAATGTTATCTTCCTCATAGGCAGAAAGTATTTCTTTGCTGAACACTTGTATGCCTATAGAGTCTGCAAAGGGCATTTTACCTTTTAGCACAGTGAGTAAGACACATTCTTGAGCATAAAGTTTGAGGATGATCAGAGGGATGAAGCTCCTCTCCTATGAGGATAAGCTAAGAGAGTTGGGGTTGTTCAGTCTGGAGAAGAGAAGGCTCCGAGGAGACCTTATTGTGGCCTTCCTTATCTGAAGTGGGCTACAAGAAAGCTGGAGAGGGACTTTTTAGGGTGTCAGGTAGTGATAGGATTGGGGGAATGGATCCAAACTAGAGGAGGTCAGATTAGGATTAGACATTAGGAAGAAATTCTTTAGCATAAGGATGGTGAGAGCCTGGTGCAGGTTGCCCAGGGAGGTGGTGGAAGCCTCATTCCTGGAAGTTTTTAAGGCCAGGCTGGATGTGGCTCTGGGCAACATTTGTTGTTTGTGAGGTGTCCCTGCTCATGGCAGGAGGGTTGGAACTGGATGATCCTTGAGGTCCCTTCCACCCCTGAGAATTCTGTGATTCTATGATTTGCCTTATTACTGTCCTTCCTCAGCTTGCAGTTAAATGTTACAGCTAACCTGGTCTCATTATTATGGTCAACCTCCAGAGCACATAGTCTCTGCTGCCTCTCTGGTATTTGCATGTACAATATAGGTCACATCTGCTTACTGATCTGATTTAAAACTGTCCTACAAATAGAAGTCATTTTCTGGCACATCATGGACAGCATGTGATGCAAGGAAGGATACAGGAGTGGGCATCTAGGCATAATAGCTAAGGAGAGCCCTTTTTCATTTGCAAACCCTACGTTTAGACTGAATGGAGTGTGTTGTTCTCAGATGATGTGAAAGGAAGCTGCCTTCCTATTGGCAACATCCTTCTGACAGATACATTTGATGAGAGAAGGAATGACTGCCCCAAGCTTACAGTTACAGAAACTAAGGCTGAGTTTTACTTTTTAATCTATGGCATGGGATTAATTTCCTCTGTAGAGAAATTGGCTCTCAGTCACTAAGGACCCCTTAGCTCTGTATTTTCCTGGCCTAGATTTTCTTAAGTGTTTGTTTGTCCTTCTTGATTGCCTAGTTCAGTATGAAAGCCAGTTTCTGCTGGATCCCAGTGTGCATTTCCTATGTTGTGTCCTGTTGGAACCTTTTCCATGTCTTGTTTCTCAATATTTCTTTATTTCCTCCTTTGAACTCTGAAGCATTTTTACTCCCTCTGCTACAGAACTAGCCTGTTAGACTCAGTCCAGAGGTCTGCTTTTGGGGGTGTTCTTTGTCCTCAGGAATGATTTCTTTACCCAGAATTGCCTTGGCCAAGCTCTCATAGCTCATCAGCTGGATCTGTGTTCTTGCTACAGTGATGTCTTTTAAAGCCTGTACCTCTGCACTTCTAATTCATTTTGCCACTTCTCTTAAACTTTCCATTTCCCTTCTTTGATCTAACATCACAGTATGAGTTATATTGAATGTCTTGCCACCTTTATTGTACTAATTTCTTTACATTTATATTATGGTTTACTAACCTAATATGAATGTATGTTTTAAAATTGGCCTACAGAAGCCAAATTATTATGCCAGGTTTAGAGTACCCTTAATGAGCTGCTTTGTTATCATTATGACCTCTTTTCTGCCTGCATGGTAAGAAAATCAGAGCAAACTTTTTTTGTCTTGGAAACTGGTCTGTCCTCGTTGTTAAGCTCATTGTTTGTCATCTGCAGAGAAACAGGGAACCTGGTGCTGGCTGTCGTGGGGAGCAGAGTCCCAGGCAGGAAAGGGTAAAGAGCATGAGCAAAGGGCATGGATGCTGATGGCACAAGGCTTGGGTGGGTGTGTGCGGTACGGGGTGGAGAAACACACCTGACTTAGTGCTGCTGTTAACACGCTGGGGTGGCTGAGAGTCAGTCAGGAGGGATTGTTTGTGTGATACCCACAGAAATACAGACCCAGACTTCATCAACCAATTGCTATACGCTTTCATTTTGCCAGAGGTGTAGCACTTAAGCTCTTGCCATTCTCCCCCCTCTTACACCTCTTTAGTGAAGTATGCTGTGGCTGTTGCAGAACAGGAGGAGTTATGTTTTGTGCTAATCCATGCGAATGGGGTGGCATTGTTCTCACTGCTTGCTTTCTGGATGGTTAAACCACTGGCATTCCATCATGCCTCCTACAGGCCCAAGGAGAAGGGAAAATGATGAGGCATTATTTAGTATAGAGACTTTGAAGCCTTCTTAACAATGAAATATTCAGCAGTCTGTCTGAATGGCTCAGTGTTATACAGAATCACAGGGAATAAAAAGACAGGCATTCAAAAGAATTGTTTGAGTCAAATTCATATTGACAAATTAGTTGACATTCCAGAAAAGGCTTTGAATTAAGTCATAAGTGCTAGCCAGTTACAGAACTGTTGCAACTTTCAGAATGTGTTCTAACAAAAGACTCTTGTGGGCTAAATGTTTTCTGACAGGCAGCAGAAAATGAGTAAGTGTGTGTCTGCAAGTGACACAGAAGCCCACAGCTCTGTAATAAGGCCTAGTTTTAGGGAAAATGATCTAGTAGGAAGGAGTAGGTGGAACTGAAAGCAGATGAAAGTAGGGAGTATTGTTAATGCATATGAATGGGAAAAGTGTGTCCCAGAAATTGGGTGTGAACCCACTTTTCTGTGCTACTTTGGAGGGCAGATAGCAATGTGTAGCAGCACCCTGGCATGCTTGACAAATCAAGCCTGAGGTTTCTTCACACACATGTTTGTAGTTCCTGGTCCCCATTTACTTTTGAACCCTGCAAATAAATCATTTGAAGGCTGTGTGATATTGCAAGTGATACTTTTGTCCTGGACAGCAGGCCACAGGCCATGTCTTGTTTTCGTGTCAGTAAGTGAAGCACACAGCAGTTTGATATGACAGACCAGAATAGCAGAGGTGTCAAATATTGTGCCTGGGATGTGTTGACACATTAGTGCAGTCAGAACAAGTAGGACAGTGAAGTTGCAGAAGTAGAAATGGCAGCTTCCATCATTAGTTTGATTTTGCTGTGCTTCGCTTTTGCTGTGCTTCAACCACGGAGGCTCCTTAAACATCCTCTTTGGTAAGTACAGCAGTCCCTTTTCATACACCAATATCTTTAAACAAAGTCATTCTTTAGGTGAGCTGAAGTGCATTAGCCTGAAAACATGCGTTTCTGTGCACAACATATGAGAAGCACAGCTATGGACTGGCTTAGATATGTAGAGGAAATCCTTGAGAATCAAGAACTCTGGTGCAATAACATGGCAAATAGGCTCTTTTGTGCATGAGAAAGCTCTGGAGGTGGGGGGAGGTTTGGTGTTGGTTGGGTTTGGGTTCGTTTTTTATGTGGGTGTTTGTTTTGTTTTGTTTTGTTTTTTTCCCCTTTTGTTTTGTTTGGATCTTCTTAGATCGCAGTGCCAGAGAGGAAAGCCATGTGCTTGTTTTGATTTTGGCTGCAACAAGTCCTAGATAGGAGAGTTCTGAATAAGGACTGTTTGTTCTCAGCCTCGAGGGTCAAAACCTAGCACCTGACTGGAAGAGCAGACATTTGGAATAAAAAGAGTCTTCATGTGGGAGCTCCTTACTGTTCTGCATGTGAATTTCATACTTTCTGCCTGGCATTTTGGTGTCTGGTTTCTTTTGAGGCTTTCTTTGATGGTTTGTTTACTTCCTCCTTCCTCATCTCACAGAGATCTCCTCGTTTATTTTCTGATGACCAAGTACCCGATAATGTTGAGCAAAGGGCATGTCAGCTGGCTGCCCTCCTGGAGTCCAGACCTGCAGTGAGGCATCAGGTGACTACAGCCCTGCCTATCTGGTGTCCTGTATCGGTTTGGGATTCTGGGTGCTGGTGATATCTGGGATCAGAGGAATAGAAAAATACACTTCTGTACAGTCATGAGGTTAAAAAGACACTGTCAGGTCTATTTTGTGTAGTATTTTTAGCCTACTTGCCAATTCTTAGCTGTGTCCTCGTTTGATGAACAACAGTGTTTCTCAAAACACAGTTTAATCAGGAAGGTACAAACAGCCTCCAAGCTTCAGGGCACATGCTGAGAACCAGCTGGACTGCTGGAGGTGAAGTTATCTCAGTCATTGTTTACCATTCAGTTGCTCACAGATTTTACTTGCTTCTGGAAACACGAACATTTGCATTTTCCAAGCCTAATTCCTGGCTCTGAAGTCCTGCTTTTGTGTCCGTACTTCCTGTCTACCTATTTCCAGCAGTAGAGTTGGCAGCCTGTGTATATACTTTTAATTCCAGTGACTACTTTGGGTTTGGTCTTACACTTAATTTTCTTGCCAGTGTGAGTCTTTGGCACACGGAAGCATGTCAGTTTGATCAGTTGCATCTTCAGTTTCTAGTTGCTTGCCCCATCCCTGTTTTTAGTTCTCAGGGGCATTTGGCAAAATGGAGTGTGCTTTTGGAAGACATCATCTACAGAAGCAGTTGTTTTCCATAACTTACTGTTTTGGGTTAACCATCCACAATCAAGCTATTTTCTTTGACTGGAAGATAAGGAGCCCCAAACCTTTTGCTGGTGCACAGAACTCCCAAGCCACACCAAAAGAAAATCCATAACTTCTAGGTCACTTTTCAGTGCTGGGGATGTTGTCTTTGCTGATGAAGTCATCTCCAGGAAGGAATAGTGAACCTTTGGCTAGATTTGACCTAGAATTTGGAGGTGTGGAAGGTAACCATGAAAGACTTGAATAATTATCTTTTAAGTATATTAGCACCTACTTGCACATTGTTAACACAACTGAAGATTCTGGGCATGATCCAAGGACAGCATGCTCAGGTGCATTTCTTAACTCAGCTGAAATGATAATAGAGAGATGAACCTTTTGTTGCTGACATTTTTGAACTCCCCGTTGGAGGGTGGAAAAGATAACAGCATTAAAATGGAAAGAGGAAGATTGTTCTCAAATTTCTATATAGAGTGGAATTAAGGAGGGGAAATGGAGAGCACAGAGTAGAGGAAAGGAAGGTGGGTAGGATGGAGGGCAGAGAGGAAACCTCTTTGATCACTGTAAGCAGTGATGGGTCGTGGTATAGGATTTAAAGGGAGAAAATGAGTGGATTAGTGAGAGGAGAAGGCTTAGCAAAGAGAGATGTTTTCAGAAAAGAGATTTCATTAACTGTTAGAAGCATAGAATTGGCAGGGCTGGAAGGGACCCTAGGGATTATCTAGCTCCAACCCTGCTGCCATGGGCAGAGATAACCTCACGCTCTGTCAGATTGCTCAGAATCCCATCCAGCCTGGCCTTAAAAACTCCCAGGGATGAGGCTTCTGCCACCTTCCTGGGCAACCTGTTGATGACCTTAAGCAAAGAAAATTTGTGTATGAAGTAGACAACTTTTTTTTTAAGATTGTGGGAGCTTTGAAAGCCAAACTCTTCTGCTATTTGTCCACTAGATTTAATCCTGTGGCTGGAAACAGCTATTTCCATGTGTCTCACGCAGTTACACGACACAGACCTTTCCCCTTTAGAACTAAACCCATAATGCTCTGGTAAAAGAGGGTCAAATATTTTAACATTTGCATCCTTTTTTCTTTCTGGGCTGTTAATTTTTAGGAATTCAGTTTCTTCAGAAACTCTTTGTCTGATACTTCCAGCTATTGGTTTTTCCTTATGTGCAGTAATTCCTAGGACCTAGGCATAATAAGCCATAGAGATGAGAGAGGTTTGGTGGAAGACTACAATTTTAGTTCTCCTGTGAGGAACCAGTTTCAGAATTATCCAAATTTTCAATTTAGGATTTGTGCTTTGCCATTTTGAGATTGTTCTAGATTGTTTTATTCTTCTTAGTGTGATGCTTCCCATCTAATTACAGTAAATTTTAGGTTGGAAATTTGCTGCCAATTACTGCCATTTCATACAGCTTCTTTCTCTTCTGTCCCCAAGGAGAGCAGGCTTTTGGCTTATGTAGTCAAAATGTAGAAAGTCTCACATGGAATGAAATATGATCTTAGTGCCTTGTGCCAGTAACACAGAACAGTTGGAGATACAGGAGGAGCAGAGGAAATTGGTTTGGGATCTTTGCCAGTGGCTTGGTTGGGTTGCAGGAGGTTGAATATGTGTGGAAGTAGGTAACTGCTTCCAAATGGTCCTAAATAACTTAAAACTTCATAAAAAGCAAATTAAGACTAGCTTACTCTGCCTCACTAGGGAGAAAGTGAGAATACATTGGGCATGTTTCTCCAAGTTCTCATGCAAGAGTCTTTAAGAGTTAGATAATGGTTGGACTCCATCTTAAAGGCCTTTTCCAACCAAAACAACTGGATGATGTTAGGATTTTTTTTGGATGGTGGGCAGAGGAGTATTTCTTGTTTTCTTCTCCTTTTCCTGTAGCCATGTGTGACTGTTGTGATGTTTGTATTTTATTTTATAGCCTGAGTCTGAACCGTCTCGCCGATTCTTTGTTGACCAGTGGGAACTCTCTCTTAGCCTCCGTTCTTCTAACCGCCCTTCTTCACCTTCATCTGACTCTCTCCGACAGGTAGCATTAGCCTGAATGCTGCAAGGTGCACTCAGCTCTGTCTGCTTGCTGCACCCTGGCCCCACCAGCCAAGGACACGCCACAAGACATGGCTGGGCTTGCAGTGCTTCACCTGCAGAGTGCAATGCCTGTGCGCATCGCTGCACAAGCGAGGAGACAGAGGCAGCCTATGGCGTAGCTTGGTTATTGTCAGGCATAAAGCAGTTTGACTCTAAATCTGTTCAGTGCTTGGTGTAAATGAAAAGCTTGTGGTACACCTCACTCTCAAATCAGGGTTTTTCAGCACTGAGAGTCCTGGCTTTGCAGTAAAGCTTTTCCTGTTTAGCTTGCTGCTTTTGTTGGGATCTTGGGCCAAACTTACAGGATGCATTTGTGCAGATGTGCTCCATGGACAGTGAAGTAAGTACCTTGGCTTCCTGAAAAGGCACTGGGAGTTTGAACTAGTTGTACTTGTCATACATAAACAACAAGATCTTGATTTTACTTAAGCTGGAGTGGGTTCTCTACCTGCTCTTGAAAACGTTGAGTTTTACAGCGTTTGGGGGCTTTTGCCAATAGGAGGAAAGAAAATGCTTCATTTAAGACCCAACATTAGGCCAGATGTGATGTGTAGGGGGTGGGGGGGAAGCAAACCAAATAAACACAGAACCTCAAACCAGAAATTCAATAATTACATTTTCCCTGCCAAATAGTCTAAGGTATTGAGAGCTAAGATTAGCATAATCCCTTTTAAAGCGTGAAACTTCATATGTGCTGCTAGAAATGTAAAAGATCCTGAAGCACCTGCACATGAGGTTGGATAAAGGTTTCACACCTGCACATGAGGTTGGATAAAGGTTTCAGATCAAAACCTGCTCAGCTGAAAGAAAGGCTTTCCCATGGAATAGCTTGAGCAGTCTTCTGAAAAACACTTTGAAAGCCCTGAAGGTTTCTGGCCTCTTAAAGGAAAATGGAGAACTCTTGGACAGATGAGTATGGTTGCTGATTAGAGATCAATGCTGAAGACAATATTTCTAGTAGGCACCTTTTAAAATGCAATATTTGACAAGGTATATACATGATATGAAAAGGTGGCTGCATGGAACTGTGCACAGACTAGCTGAGGAAGAATGTGGAACCTGAAAAACGTTGAAAGGCAAATTGTGTGTTCTGTCTTCTATCAATGTTGTGAGTGCTCTGCACTTCAGGGTGGAATCAGTAGAAAGGTGCAAGTTTGTTTTTTTTCTGGGTAGAAATAAACCCTCATTGCTGCAGTGGCACAGATCCTAAGGACCTGGGACTTCAGCAACAGCAGCAGTGATCTCTGATGGCTGAGTGCTCCGTTTTCAACATTTTTTTCCCCACAGAAGTATCCATTCTGTAGTGAATTTTAGGTTTTGTGATGCTTTCTGCTGTTCTCTAAATGTGTTAAGGCCCTAAGCATTCCTAATAGGCTAATAACCACGTGCATGAAGTTTATGCTGTGTTATGAATTGTGGGAAATAACTGATGTGCTTCAAACAATGTGAGATGCAGCTTTAGTCCTTTCCTTCAGACAGCTGGTACCCATTTTCCACCTGCCAGAAGCTGCAGTGTCTCTGTGGTCTTTCACTTGCTGAGAAAACTCCTGCTAGAAACTTTGATAATGCTTTTTAGTCAGGAAAAGGACAAGTGCTTGATGTGCTCCTTGCTGCCCTGGGTGAAGTGTGTGATGTTTGCAGTGTGGTTTGAGCTAACATGGATGCAGCCACAGAATTGTCTTAATCATGTCATTATTGCCAAGAATTGTATTTCCTGTGAGAAACACTTTATCCGCTCCTGAAGTGACTGAACTTGGCTTCCAAACACACCTTAGATGGTACAAAATGATGAAACAATCAAGCCTAGAATTCATGGAGTGCTGCAGGGTTTGTAGGTATCCAAAGTGGTGAAGTGAGTCAGTACCCATGATGGAGAAAAGCCACGTTTGCAGCTGAGCAAGCATGTCTTCCAGATGTGTGCAAGTATGGCTCTAATGCATTGGATGAGACTTTGGCCACCTTTTCCCACATAAACCTCTCTGTGTTTTTTAGCATTAGTAAAATGTATAATTTTGAATCACTGAGATCCCTAACTGAGGATTTCTCCCTGCTCCTGTAAATGAATTCTTTCCAGTTGCTAAGGCCATTAATACCTTGTGATCAGCGTGCTGCGTTAGTCTGTGTAACCTGTCTTCTGGAAGATCTTTGGTGCCATTGTTACCTCGAACCGAAGATCTTGACCTATATTTGACCATGCCTGAGAAGTGTCTATGCTGGTTTCCGGCTACAAAATGCCCCACAAGTGAAAATCAGCTCTGTTTGAGTCTTTGTCACAGGATTTTGAGAGCACTTGGGGACTGCAAAACTGATGCAAGCTGCTTTTCTGATGGTTCTTGATTCTGAGTGCACTGGTGGTTTCTGATGACACTAGCTTCACTGTTACTACTTGTCACATCATATTGTCCACTGTCTTGGCATGATTTGACCTCTCTGCACCTTTCACCACCTAACCTATTCTCATATTAGCCATTTTTTTAATTTGACTTTTTTTTCCCTCTCTCACTTCACTCTTGTTTCATTCCATCCACCTGGTAGAAGTATATAAAGATGTACACAGGCGGAGTGAGCTCATTGGCTGAGCAGATAGCCAATCAGCTTCAAAGGAAAGAGCAGCCCAAAACCCTTCTAGACAAGAAGGAACTGGTAAGATGATGTGCAGAAGATGCTGCGTGTTTGTGATTAGATGTGCTGTAGATCTGAAGTTCTGTGAGTGTGCAGCTGTTACTGCCACTGATGGACTTTGTGGTAGCTTTGTGAAAGCTTTTGTTTCCTTTTCTCCATCCACCCTCCCTCTTGTCTTTGTTTGTTTCCTTTTCTCCATCCACCCTCCCTCTTGTCGTTGTTCTCCTTGCGAAATGTTTCCACCTCAGCATCCGAGGGTTGTACATAAGCAGTTGATAAATTGCTTGTTATATCTAGGAAGATGTGTTTGATCCACGGGGGCTAATTCTGCATTATTTTTTTCTGGAGGAGGTGCTGATTTTTATAATGTAGAACTAAGCATTGCTGTTTGGGGATTTCAAATGGTCTTGGCTTTACATTATATGCCTCCTTTAGTCATGTATTCCAGGCTCACCATTAACAGAGCTGGTGTCCACTCCTCAGGGCTTATTTTACTCCTGTCGTACGTAGGCATGGCATCCTATGACCTTCTTCTCTGGACAGAGAGGTTAGCTTTTTGATGTCCTGGTTCAAACTGTGAATTGTGCCCAGGAAGTGCAGCATCCATGTGTGAAAGAACCGCAGCATCCAGATGCTCCTGTGTCTACCTAAACAAAGAGAAAAAACTCTGCAGCCACTGGCGTGAGGCTGGACACACACAGATTTAGCTGTGCCTCTTTCCACTTAGGGCTCGCTCAAAAAGGAGTTCCCCCAAAACCTGGGAGGCAGTGACGTCTGCTACTTCTGCCGCAAGCGGGTCTACGTGATGGAGAGGCTGAGTGCTGAGGGCAAGTTCTTCCACCGCAGCTGCTTCAAGTGTGAATACTGTGCCACCACTCTGCGCCTGTCGTCCTACGCCTATGATATTGAAGATGGTAAGAGACATTGCCTTCTTGTCAGAATTCTCTTAGCTGTCCTGGAAGTCCCTATAGTGATTTCAGCTCTTTGCTTTAAGTTAGGGAAGAGAGTAACTTCTGTTCCCAAAATGTAAATTCCTAACCCACCACAGTAATTAAGGTAACGTAATAACAGCTGCTAGAGTGCAAGAAACAAATAGCAGCTGGGGGCTTTAAAAGAGTTTAGAGCCTGAGTTTGAAGGGTAGACACTTTTCTTTTAGTACCATCAAGGAAGGAACCTCCTTGGTTCTTAGAATCATAGAATCAACCAGGTTGGAAGAGACCTCCAACATCATCCAGTATAACCTAGCGCCCAGCCCTATCCAGCCAACTAGACCATGGCACTAAGTGCCTCATCCAGGCTTTTCTTGAACACCCCCAGGGACAGTGACTCCACCACCTCCCTGGGCAGCCCATTCCAATGCCAATCACTCTCTCTGTGAAGAACTTCCTCCTAACATCCAGCCTATACTTCCCCCAGCACAACTTGAGACTGTGTCCCCTTGTTCTATTGCTGCTTGCCTGGGAGAAGAGACCAACCCCCACCTGGCTACAAACTTCCTTCAGGTAGTTGTAGACAGCAATGAGATCACTCCTGAGCCTCCTCTTCTCCAGGCTAAACAACCCCTAACTAATACTAAAGAGAAGATAATACATTAGAAACAAATGTGGTCAGCTTTTTCTTGAAGGCATCACAGCTGTCCAGCTCTGTGTTTAAGTGTACTAAAACAGGACCCTGGAGAAGAGGAGGCTCAGGAGTGACCTCGTTGTTCTTTACTACCTGAAGGGAGGTTGTAGCCAGCTGGGGTTGGTCTCTTCTGCCAGGCATCTGTTACGGAGGCAGGAATTAATTGGCCGAGTCAGGAATTTGTAAAAATAGTTACTTTATTTTTCCAAACACCACCCCCCCAAAAAAAACTATATACAGAAGGTAATTTAGATTTAATTAGCAGGTTCGTTCTTAGTTGGTTGAGAATATCTACACAATAGGATGCCACAGGTAAACTTGACTAATTTGAAGTAAGGAGTTGGAAAAGGCTTGAGCTATTAAATATAGCGTTCCCCACTATGAAATAAGGCTGAGCTGTAAGCTACTCACCGCAGAGCTGGCTTGAAAAGAAGGACGATTCAAAGGGCTGNACAGCCTCAAGCTGTGCCAGGGCAGGTTCAGGCTGGATGTTAGGAAGAAATTCTACACGGAAAGAGTGACTTCCCACTGGAACAGGATGCTTGGGGAGGTGGTGGAGTCACCATCCCTGGAGGTATTTAAGAGAAGGCACTTAACGCCGTGGTTTAGTTAATTAGAAAGGTTAGGTAATAGGTTGGACTCATGATCCTAGAGGTCTTTCCCAACCTGGTTAGTTCTGTGGTTTTGTAATAGCTCATTACAAATGCAAGTTCTGCTCATGTAGTTTGAAGTAGAGCTCTAAAGTTTAATAGAGGTGAGTCAATATTAAACACATAGAGAAAGCTTTGTTGAAGTAGTTACTAAAGATTGAGTAGTGATTTGTTGTCTGTATCCGGTAGACTGAGGAGGAAGGAATATGGTTACAAAGCTTGCTGCTGATTATCATTATCAGAATCTCTCATGCTAAGAATGGAGGGAAGCATCAGACACATGTCACAAATCTGAGAAACCAGCAGCAGATGAAACTTGGTTTGTTACCAAAGTGCATACTGAAAAGAGTAATTTGAGATCACACATCCCTTGTCAGTGTAGCCTTGTGTTGCATTCTGGGCTTGAGCAGAGGTTGACAGAAATTTGATGTTTTCTGAAGAATTACAGAATGTCTCAGATGAGCCTTTACTGATCTCAACAGCTATGCCTTTATTTTCTTCTGCAGCTGTCATTTACCTTTACTTCTACCTCAGTAGGAGAAAGTGAGCAAAACGGTGTACAGCTAGTGAGAGGTTGGATGGAAAGGATTCTACTCCAGATATGGTTGTGTAGAAAGAGGTGTTAGTACTGATGATTTTTTTCCGCTCATCAAGGCAAAGGTGAAGTAAAAAATGTAAACTGATATGCCTCAGGACATTGTTTTTCCATGGTGCCCTGTGATGAGGGGCAGTGGATATAAACTGGAACACAGGAAGCTCCATATTAACATGAGTCAAAACTATTGCAAGGGCGATGGAGCCCTGGAACAGGCTGCCCAGAGAGGTTGTGGAGTCTCCTTCTCTGGAGACTTGCAAGACCCATGTGAGTTCCTTCCTGTGTGACCTGTTTTAGATGATCCCACTTTGGCAGGAGGATTGGACTTGATCTCTGGAGGTCCCTTCAAACCCTTGCCATTCTGTGATTCTAGAATGAAACTTAAGAACATCCTATTGCAAATCAAAATATTCTAAAATTGAGAGCTGTCTCATACTATGTTTAGCCAGGAAGAATATTTTTGCATAGACTGCATAGAATAATAATGATCATGAAAATGCCATCTGGGTTTAAGGGGCACAAAGAACCAAAATTATGTATTTATAATGCATTATATAATGACTTTAATAGACTTGAAAGGCTGAGGGAGCTGGGATTGTTTAGCCTGGAGAAGAGGAGGCTCAGGGCAGACCTTATTGCTGTCTACAACTACCTGAGGGGTGGTTGTAGCCAGGAGGAGGTTGCTCTCTTCTCTCAGGTGGCCAGCGCCAGAACGAGAGGACACAGCCTCAGGCTGCGCTGGGGGAAGTTTAGGCTTGAGGTGAGGAGAAAGTTCTTCACTGAGAGAGTCATTGGCTACTGGAGTGGGCTGCCCAGGGAGGTGGTGGAGTCGCCGTCCCTGGAGCTGTTCAAGGCAAGGTTGGACGTGGCACTTGGTGCCATGGTCTAGCCTTGAGCTCTGTGGTAACAGGTTGGACTTGATGATCTGTGAGGTCTCTTCCAACCTTGGTGATACTGTGATACTGTGATAAGAGTTGAGGAAACTTAGAATCATCAAATCAGCCTCTGAGTAAGGAATAGAAACCCATTATTACTTGGCCAGAAGGTTGACAGACTTGATGTGTGAGCTTAAAGGGGCCAATGATAATTCTGAGATCAACATGGAAGAGTAACATCTTCATCACCAACCAAAATTGGGGAAAATCTTGCTCTTTTTTATTAGCACTGATGTTATTTTATCATTCACAAGTGACTGAATATCCAATTGCTCTGCTTAGCAATAACAGACTAAGCTCCTTTCTCAGCTGAGTACTCTGAAACAGTTTTTACCACCAGATTTAGTGATTTGCTCTGCAAGCAGGTTTATGTATGCAGTTATGGCCAGATTGTTCTCAGGGAAGTGAACACAAAGCTCAGAGTTTCAGCACACTTAACATTTCACAGTCGGTGCCTAACAGTTGTGTATGTGTGTAAAGCAGATATAGGCAAACAGAAGTATGTAGTGTCCTATCTAATCTGTGTCATTGTGAAAATTTATCTTAATATCTCATTCTGGGCTTGCTTTGAGATTAAAGATAACAAATCTACATACTCATTGTTGCTATTCATCAAACTCCTTGGACTGATGAGCCTTCTGCAGTGTTCTGCAGGAAGTGTCTGGGGTTTAGGCTTCAATGTCTGAGAATTTTTATGCAAAGATTTTCTGTTGTTGCTCTTTTTTCCCAGACAGTTTAGAAAGAATAAATATAAAGAAATGTTTATTTAAGCATAGACTTCTCAAAAGATAGGGGTTTCCATCATAGAATAAACCACTGTGCAAATATCAACTCAGAGCAACTAGAGGAAGAGGCAAAGGGCAGAATATAGACTAGGAAGGGCAGAATATAGACTAGGAAGGGCAGAATATACTCTGGAAATGCATTAGCAAGGTTGTGGGACTAGGATAGCAGTAGGAGATGCTATGGGTTGCATATAGCAAGCAGAACACAGTTTTGTGCCGTCAGTTTGCTGCTGTTACTGCTTGTATTTGTATTATCTTTGTATTGCTAGTGCTGATTTGGCTTCCTGACATTTGCAGATGCTGGTGAAAACCTATCTGGCATTCTGGGGTGTTACTAACTCAGTAGTATCACAAAAGGTCTTAATTGTGGAAGAGAGTCCTTAGTTGATGGTCTCTTCCCTATAAGTAGCCAGTGTGCATGTTTAGGAGATGGTTCTTTGGGAGTTAACACTGTCCTCTCTCACATGCCTCTGCTGGTTGTATTCATCCTTGCTTTTCCCAAAAGTGCTTCTGCCAGCTTTTCATGTGATGATTTCTTTGTTCCTCACACACTGCCGCATTGTTAGCATGTGATGCCACACAAGCCTCACGGCTTTGCTTTGCTCTGGTGTTTGCTAGGATTTTAAGCTAAATGGCTGTCAGGCACCCAATGGAAAGGAGGCTAACTAGAAGGGGGAGAGGGGAGGCTTGGAGTTAAAACTTCAGATAGTGTTTGCCTCCGTGTGTAGTGAAGAAACTAGAGGAAGCACTGGGAATGGCAGCAGAAAATAAGTTGTAGTGAGATGGACGTTTCTGTAGTGCTGACCTGCTGTGTTCTTACTGCTGACCATCATTCGTGTTCCACCTGCAGGTAAATTCTACTGTAAGCCTCACTACTGTTACCGACTCTCTGGTTATGCTCAAAGGAAGAGGCCAGCAGTGGGTCCTCTGTCAGGAAAGGTAACTCATTTTCATCTAACATCTCATGTTAACAGGCTTTGATTCTTCATACTGAACAATCAAACGTGCTGGGTTTCTTTCAGAAAGTAGAAGGAATTGGAGTGCACTGAGTTGCTATTTCACGAGAGCTTGAGTTCTAGAAATTTCAATTAAAAGCAATTCCTTTTGTTTCCTCTTCTCCTTTCATCTTTCCTACTATAAAATACTGTCCTGTCCTGTTCAGAACAGCATTTTGATTTATTTCCTTGTCAGCTGTGACACTCAGTCCATGCAGAGACTAGATAAATAATGGTACCAGTTTGGTTTTGCTTTCTTCCTGTGGGTTTTTCTAAGATAAACCAGATTCTTTGCATGTTCTCTGAAGCATGGAGTTCTACTGGGCTGGGAAGAAGGTTTTCTGTGTTTTAATGGCAACTTGTATGAAAAGAAAGGATATCCTTTTCCCTATAATGTTGCAATGGAAGCATTACAATGTGCTAGTGGCTTCTCTTTCTACCTGTTTCTCAGGTTTTATTAGTCCACACTGAAGCTGTGCTCCTCCTATTTGGGAAGGATAAAGGATACATCCCAATTTTTGTGCCATGCTTCCTGCTAAAAATAAAGACTGAAAATGGTATTTATTTCTCAGATGAGCAGAATTTAGGGACCTTACTGCTTTGGCTTTCTCAGATATCTGGCTTGCTGTTCAGAACTTTAATAAAGCTATAAATAAAGAAGGAGCATACTTGGTCCAGACTTTGCCTTATGTAACAATTAAGGGCTATGTTAACTGAGAGGGGCCTGTCTGCCCAGCTCAGTGTGTTGGGTACGTACAGCCTCACACTGGGGAAAAGAGAAAGTGTAAAGTTGTAGTGGTTTGGGTGTTCCCTGCCCCCCTACACTTTGGAAATCACCCAGACTAGACTTAGCCAGCTCTTGAAATTTGAATGAAGCTTTATATTTACAGCTTAGCTCAATATACAAGCAGATAGTTACAGTATAGACAGTTACATACAGAAATATACAAGGTAAAAGGGAATACAGAAACACAACAGCCCTCCCAGAAACCTGAGTCCCCAGGAGGGGCTCTCAACCACCCTTCCACCTTCTCCTACCCCTTAACCTTATTGTAGATGTTGCCTTGTACCCCAAGGAAGAGTGGAGGGTCAGCCAAGGGAGTTAGGAAGCAAGTGGATTAATCAGAGAGATGGAAGATGAGGTTAGAGAGAAAATGCCCACAGACCAGACAAAGAGCAACTCCCTTATCTATGTTTGGATTCTTGTTCTTATACGTCTCAGCAAGCCTATGAGTGAAGTAGACATCACCATTTCACAGCCTGTAATCTAGCTCTTCTCACCAAAACATTCTAGCTAGCTTCAAACTAGCACAAAAGTGTATTTCTGAGGCATTTTCCATTTTTAATCTTCTTGTTTCCCCCCCCCCATTCTTACAGGACACCAAAGGAGCACTGCAAGACGCCATGGCAAGTGATGGAGGCGGACGGGCAAATACCATCCCCAGCTCCGCAGAGAGGGCTGCAGGTAGCTCCGCTTCCTTCTTTGGCAGGGTGGTGCAGTACTCTCTCGGCCTCTTTGGCAGAGTTAGGTTGGCAAGCCAGCACCTGCAGAGCACAGTCTCCTCGATTGGGCACCAGGTAGCCCAGAACCCTTTGGACTCCTTTTTCATGTGTCAGCTGATGGCTTTTGGGGTTCCCTTTCTCTATGTCCAGTCAGAAGTTCTTGTGCAGATCCTAGGGGAATTCTGTGGGCAGCCTGCTGACCAGTGAGAATTGCTGTGACCCAGCTTTGAGCTCTGTAACTCCTGTGGTGTTTTCTTTTGGGGTGCCATGTGAATTTTGTGCGTTACCTGACAGTTTCAGTCTGTTATTTTGCACTGTGGCTTTGGGGCCTGGATGCTCTCACTTCTTTCAAGGACATTATCTGAAGGAATTCTAGGAAAACACAGATACTCATTTGAGGGTCTCCCCTGAGTGGGCCCAGACAAAGAGCCCTGTAAGGTACGCAGTAAGGTGCTCGGGAAGTGAAAAGTTGTTCTGATGCACTGGACCAGCTCACAAGCTGGATTTCTGTGTTTGCCTGAATTCTGGGTGTGCATTCTTTCTCTTCTCCCAAGCTTCTACTTATTGGTCTGGTACTTGAACAGGAAAGATCCCATTACCTCTGGATTTTGTGTCCTCTGGGATTCTGGGTGTCTGACAGCTAATGGGATCAGATTCCTTAAACCCCTTGAATTTCGTGGTGCTGGCAGGTTGTGGTGCTTCTCCCTCACTGCCAGAATCTGTGCTGCTTCTGGCCATGGCTTTGGGAATGGGGTGGTTAATGTGCGTCTTAGTGTGAAGTAGTTTTGCCTTTTAACTTGAAATTCTAATTCCTTCTAACATGGGAGAAAATGTCTGTGCTACAAATGCTTATTTGTCCAGCCCCCAAGTTCTCATTTAGTGATGTTGGAAAAAGAAGATTTGATTTCTAATATTTATTCCAAGACACTGTGGATAAACTAAATCATCTGCTTTTAGAGAGAAGAACATACTTAGAGCAGCACTTTGAGAACAGAATGTTTTCACAGTGCCAGTTGAGAAAAGACATTTGTGATATTCAGGCAAATAAAAATCATGGGTTTGTTTGACTTTTTATTTCTTCTGAGTGTTGCTACAGTTGTAGCTGCATGCAGTCTGACAGA
This sequence comes from Tricholaema leucomelas, assembly GCA_013400475.1. NCBI lineage: Eukaryota > Metazoa > Chordata > Aves > Piciformes > Lybiidae > Tricholaema lacrymosa > Tricholaema leucomelas. The sequence continues at coordinate 21,809 of WAAF01016058.1, forward strand.
AATTCATTCTTAGTGTGCACAGCTGATTCTTGAAGTGTAGTTAATTCCATGATTTGCTCTGTTGTTTGTGTGGGATTTCCATATGGCATAGAGGAAAGGGAAAAAGGCATGGAAGAAGGGCAATTTCCAAATACTATGGACAGATGGAGTAACTGCAGCAGTTTTTGGTAGAACTGGAAAAAGAAATTCTTGGAGCATAGGGTATCTGATACAAGAATAAGGTGGTTTATGGAGTGAAGCTATTGGTCATAAGTGGTAGGAGGAGAGTTTAGCTATATATAAATCAGTTTATTAAAGCAGTTGCAGGCAGAAAGTCTCCTTCCTCTGCTTTAGCCCATGGTACATTAGCTCAGTTGGTCAGGCCAGGGCATCTTGAAGGCTGTGGGGCATTCTTGTGTGTGTATGACAGTACATTTCATGGTAGAAGAGTGAGCAGTGGCTCTGCTGTTCTCCCTTCTCTGACAGAAAAAAAGCCATCAGTGGATGAGATTTTATTTTCTTTGTGAATTAAATATACCTTAAAACTGCAGGCTTAGCAAGGGTTAAGAAGCAGGAGGAGGCTAAATTCGATGTACTTCATAAGCAAGCCAGTGTAATTAAAGGCAGGTGGCATTAACAGTGGTGTCCTGTAGCTCCTGTTCTTGCTGGGTGGGTAGATCAGGAAATGTGTTGAGTGCTTACACTTCTGTATGGACAAACCAAACTCTTGAATTGTCAAACCTGCTAATAGCAATGGAAGATTGGGGTACTTATTCCTGAATAATCAAAAAGATGACATCTCCTGATGTTGAGCTGTCTGCATCCATGCTTTCTTGCAGTCGTTACATTGTCTAAGAGACTGTAAGTAGTCTGCTTGCACTAGAGGAGGCAAACACCACGAGCATAATCCTCTTTGAAAAGAGAATAGAGACGAAGCTCTGTTTCTAGGGCTTCACTTCAACCATCTGGTAGACTCGTCTGATACAGGTCATAGGTCTGAAAATGTTTGACCCTCCTTAAGGCAAGTGCCATCAAATGAAATTTTGCACTAGCAATTTCAGGCCCTGAGGTCCAAGCCTCACAGTAGTGAGGTAGATCTTGACATGGAGTGTAAGTTGCCTCTCAATTGATTAATTGAAAGAAAAAAGCAAAATGCACAAGTTTGGTATTTGGAGATCTAAAGCTAGCTTAAAAGGCAAAAGGAAGGAGTACAGCAGAAACATTGATGAATGAAGAACCAAGACAAACCCCCACCATTTAAAAAATGGTGTACCTCTGGGGTAAGTGTAGCCTCTGAGCTGGCCAAAGTGCTTGTTCAGTGAGCCTCATGCAAAGCCTGCTTCTTAGTGGCCATGGAATCCCAAATGGATGTAAATTGCCTGGGTTCTCCCCCTACTCTGACTGCCCTTTTTGCAATGCCACCAAATCGTTTTTTTAATCAAGCTTAATGCTTAAAGTACATTCAACCACAAAATAACATTCAGCTGAGGTAAGGTTGGTCATAACAAGTACTTCCTTATGACCAGCATGCATTAACTCAGTCCCTCACTGAGTGGCCACAGCCTTAGCTGGCATTTACTGTCTATTGTCTGTGCCTTGTATTGTGGCAATGACAGTTGCAAGGCCCAGTCTGCACTAGGCAAGTTGAGATAGTTTTGGGTTTTTTTGTAGTAGTCAATTAGAATCCCCTTTCTTGGGAAGATTTTGCCAGGAAGCCTGCGTGGTGTTTTGTGATGGTTAGAAGGGAGATTATACTCAAACTGGCTGTTGCAGCATAGATCAGCTGCTTCAGTTTGGGAAGTGGCAATAAGCTTTTGAGCTTTTGGTGATAAGCTGTGCAGGGAAGGGAAGCTGGGGAAAGCTGTTGCTGCACTTTTGGTCCTGCTGAATTGTGGCATGCTTGTTGTGGTTTCTGTAACCTTTGCTGTACCTTGTCTGCTTGGTTTTCTCTGTTTTCTGCATTTATCTTTGTGCCAAAATTGCTGCTATTGCCAGGAGAGGGGAAAAAAAAACCTCCCAACTTTGCTTCTCAGCTGTCTCCCTCTGATAACCTGTAACTGCTGTGTCTTGGAGGTTTTATTTTAAATATTATTTACAGTACTTTATATGGTTTTGATGTGCTTTTAATCCAAATGCTGTTCTTCTTGTTCTAAAGGTCTGTAAGAACATATTTTTCTCAACTTTCAGCTCTTTCTTGACAGATGGACTTGGAACAGTCTTTACCCCTATCAGCATTTTGACAATGCCCCAGGGTGTGACTTTAGCCAGTGAAGTTTTGTTGTAAGATGTTTCCCATTTCAAGCTTGCCTGCTCACACCGAATGTTTGTCCCTAGCAGCAATAGGGAGTTCACAAAGGAAAGACCTGCCAGGGAAACTCATACTTCAAAATGTACAGCAATAAAGGGCAAGTAATGAAGTCTTTGCAGCACTTACTTGACCTGTGAAAGATTTAAGAAGCCTTAGTATGCAAAACTGAAAGATGCAGTACAGATTAGAGGCACTGATTCTCCTGCTTCAAAATAACAAGAAATTATAGTGTATATGATAGAGATATGCAATATAAAAAGTTGAAAGTTCTCCTGTGGATGTGCCTTAAGTGTTTTCAGGGAGCAGTGTTCCAAAGAAAGTCCTTCACAGTAGGACTTTAAGAGTAATCTGTATATAGCAAGCAAAGCTGCACTTTACTTGAGGAAGTTCTTTTGCTGACTTGGGAAACTAGAATAAGGTGGCTGCTTCCTTGGAGTGGCACAGCCTGTAAAGGAAGTGATCTGAGCCAAATTCACTGCCTGTGAGACCTACTGAATCTTCATGAATGCATCCAAGATCATTTGCACACAGTTCTGCTTGTGTGTCTAACAAGGTACAAATAAATCTTACAGATACGTTTCTGTGTAGAAGGAAGTTTCTTGTTCAAACTCCTGATTCTGCACGTACTGCCCATGCCTCACTTGTGAAAATGATTCTGCTTGGAGCAGTACTGTTTGCTTGTGCAGACAAACACAGCTTCATGAAATCCTCCACTTGTGTGTTTATTGTCAGTACTACTCACGTTTAGGGCTTGTTCTTGTTTTTAATTTGGCCTGTTCTCAGCGTTACATTACTGAAGGTAGCAGCAGCCTCATTCTGTGACAGTCGTGGCCACTTTTAGTTTCAAACCACTGAACTGTGCATTTACAAACATTTCCATGCCCCATCCTCCTACCACCTGACCTCCCCAAAAAACCTTGCAGAAAAGACAATTCCTCTACTACTGTGCCTTGAATACTGTCTGTTCTGTATGGAGGAGCTGTGGTGGTGTGTTTTGCAGGACGTGGCACGTGATACTGAACCCTCCATGGGGTTTCATACAACTCCAAAGAAATCTGGTGCAAGATTTGTTTTCTCTCTGTTGAAACATTTAAAATACAGACTTAAGAACCAGACCCTGTAGTTTTGGAAGCTGAGGATAATGTGTGGGTTGCCTGGTTAGGACCAAGGTTCAGTGCCCAGTGAGTCATTGCTCGATAGCAAGCCAGGAATCTGTTAGGGTAAGTGCTTGACTGTTCCCAGTCCATCATGTTCCTTGTCAGTGTTCTTATCAGGATTTGGGTGACTTTGGCATAAAGGAAAGAAGAATGCTAACAGACCCATCGGTTTGAAGCCCAGAAAGTTTGGAAAGGGAAAGGTTATTTGTTCTAAAGAATGCATCTAGAGATGCAGCTGACCTGCCAGTTTCGAAGGATATCCGAAATAGCCACGTGCTGAGGTTGATCCTGCTAAGAACACTTTTCCTTGGGAGCAGCTGGGCTCCCCATTCTGCTTTTCTCTCAAGCTTTCAGACCTGTAGAGTTGTGCCACTGGAATATTTGTTTACTGTTTGTGTGTGTATATTCTGAAGGGCGATATGAATTTTTCTGGGCACTTTTAAGAGCTTCATTGAATGGTTTTTTGCATCTTAGAAAAACGGTACCGAGTTTGCGTGAAGGAGTTTGGATTCTTTTGGAATTGCGGAATTAAAACGGCCAAGAAGTGACCATTTTGAGGTTGTTTCCCTCAGAAAGTGAGGGAGTGTGCATAAAATCAGCTTGGTGAGAGGAAATGCTGAAGTGAGATGATTGGTGCTCAGAAAGGCTTCATGTCTCCATTGTATGGCCTCTTGAAGATTTTGATTTATGCGGTTGTGTTTTTAACCTGTTCTGTTGTAGATGTGTGTGTGTGCTGGAATTCTGTAACCTGTGGTTTTCCTGTTGCTGTGAAATCAAGACATTATTTGTTCAACTGTGTGGAATGTTGAAGGGAATAAATTCCAAACAAACTTCAGGTTTCTGAGTTTTTCTTTTTCTTCTCCCTTTACTGGTTCCAGAGAAGGGATGCTGTGAGGGATGCAGAGTTGGGGGAGAATGGAATGAGTAGATCTGGCAAGCTTAAATGCAAAAGGCATTTTGGGGAGCTCCAAGGCACCTGCTGTCTGTCACTACAAAGCTCTGATTTTCAAATTTCTTCTGTACTGTTGTGGTATTGGTTTTTTTGCCTTTTTTTCCTCCTGTAAATTGGGCTATGTTGTGGTTTGAGTGCAGGATGTACACTGCACAGACAGCATGACATGCTGCTGTAGAAAGCATGCTAAGGACCCCAGTACGAGGTTCTCTGTCGCACTGGCAAAGCTGGCTTTGTGTAGGTGTGCTTTAAGTGCTGTGGCTTCACTAATTTTGGTTGATTTTTGGAGGTGCTTTTGTGTGCCTTGCTGCAGGCCAGAGTTCTGTGTCACCCTCTGTAAGCAAGGCAGCAGTACCCACAAGTGAGGGGAGAGGAGGAACGTGGGTAAGTGCAAGTCATCACTCAGCAGCAGGGAAGTGTAGCCTTGCACCTGGTGTGACAGGTAAGCATCTTGGCAGCATCTGATTCCTCTTGGTGCTATTGTAGCAGCTATGACAATGTTACATTTTGGTGTGATGGAAAGGCAAAAGGGGAGGCATGGAGCCTTCAGCCAAATCCTGTGTTCTTCCATTCCTATTAGACAGTTGTCCTCTCTCAGGAGCATCATGCATGAGGAGATGACCTCCCTTCCTCCAGGTCGTTAGGAAACTTCTGTGGTGTTCTCACCGTGACAGACAGAACTTGATCATAGTTACAAGCTGCATTTTCCTGCTCTCAAAGATAGATTGGTTTAGTCTACCTTAAGGGCATCTTTTCTGTCTTCTCTTGCGTGCTTACCATGCTTCCTACTGCACCACAGGCAACTAAGAGCTTGTAGCAGCAGGTGACTTTTGGCAGTCTGATTGTGACCAACTTGTCTTCTCTTTCCGGTTCTTCTGGCAAAAGTAGTTATGCTGAGATGGCAACTTGCAACTACAAAACAATTCTGTTACACTTAAGAGCTCCTTCTTTGGAGCAAAGAACTCACTTAATGCCTTTGCCAGTTGCCTTTGACCTTTCTTTTCTGTGGCCAGCAGGCCTGATTTTGGGTCTGAGTTCAGAGAAGCAGCAGTCAGCATTCGGTGTGTAACTTCATGGAGTAGAAATGTCACTCTGATGCACAGCTCCGACAGCCTTCACTGTTCCGCATCAGGAATGCTGTGGAAGAGTTTTTTAGAGGTCTAATGTTTGCTTCAAGAATTAAAAAAAAGGCAAACTCAAACAAAACAAGAACAAATCCCAAACAAACAAGACAGGAGGAAGTTCTTTACAGTGAGGGTGGTAAGACACTGGCACAGGTTGCCCAGGGAGGTTGTGGCTGCTTCCTCCCTGGAGGCGTTTAAGGCCAGGCTGGATGAGGCCTTGAGCAACCTGCTCTAGTGGGAGGTGTCCCTGCCTATGGCAGGGGGTTGGAGCTGGATGATCCTTGAGGTCCCTTCCAACCTAAACCATTCTATGATTCTATAAGCCACCCCCTAACTGCCCCTTCCCCCTGAAACAAAAAAACAACAAAAGAACCTCAACATTCTAAAAAACACCAAGCAAAACAGCAAAACACAATGTTGAAGGGAGATTATGTCCTCAGAGGTGAAATCAGACCTTGCTGTACAAGTTTAGGAAATCCTGTTTTCAGCTAAAACTTGGAGCAGCCAAGTATTTGTGTGACGCGAGGGCTCCCAGGCGCTCTCACCTCGTTCTCTTTGAAGTCTACACAGATAACTCACACTTTCTGTTTCTGTGGCTGTGCTTCTTCCATCTCCTGTCTTCTGGTGTTCTCTTACTAACACCCTGGGAAAACTGTGTCTGTCACAAAACAAAGCAAGCTGCAAAACAAGGCCAAATGTGGGGTCTGTGATACTGAGAAAATGTGGGGTCTGTGATACTGAGAGGTGCCAAAGCTTTTGTCTGCTTTCCCGCTTCTTCCACCCAGGAAGAAGAAGTGGGAAGAGGAGCCAAGGTGGGTATTCAGGCAGGTGTTCAGGGCATGTGATGGATATGTATTCTAGGTACAATTTGGACCTCCTACCACAAGTTTATTAATTTGGATATTCAGGAGTCTCGCTACTGCCCACAAGTTGTAATAACAATAGGTTCTCTGCAGCAGTCATTGCCAGGGTTTGAACAGGGTTGAGCAGAATTGAGCAGAACTGAATGGTCTGAGAAAATAAGGAGAGTAGGCTGAGTAACTGAACAGACTTAAGTCATTCTTATAAGGAGGTACAGCTGAGGAGGCTAGCAGAGAAGCTGCTGTCTATAGCTGAGCTGTGCAAGAGGGCAGGCTGGTCAGCCCTGGGAGCAAGCAATGTTGTGGCTAAGCTGCTGCAAAGGGGGACTAAGGGGGGTAGTTGGTCAGGTCTGCCTCTGTGCGTGTGGACAGCCCATTCCTGCCTATGTAAGTCTATCATAAGTATAGGCCCCTCCACGGAAATCCACTGTATAGGTATCAGGCTTAGCTTCAAGGTCTGTATCCTGCCCTGCTGCATGAGTTGGCTGCCAAGGAACTCTTTCTGTGCCCCAAGACTCAAAAGTAACTTTTTGTTAAAAGCATCCCAGTTGTAGTTTGTGAAACAAACCTGAACCTTTTCCATGTACTTTCCCTTCTCTGACACCCTTCCTCCTCACTCCATGCCAGATTAAGGTACTGTGATGATTTGTGTGTTCCCCTCCCCCCCCACTTTGGAAATCACCCAGACTTGACTCAGCATCTCTGGAAATTGATGGAAGCTTTATATTTACAGCTTAGCACAATATATGAGCAGGTATTTACAATCTAGACAGTTATATACAGAAATATACAAGGTAAAAGGTAATACAGAAACACAGCAGCCCTCCCAGAAACCTGAGTCCCCAGGTGGGGCTCCCAGCCACCCTTCCACCTTCCTCCCACCTTTCTACCTTACCCAAAACTTTGCCTTATGCTTGAGGTAGCTTGGAGGGTCAGCCAGGGGGGGTTAGGAAGCAGATGGATTAGTCACACAAATGGCAGGTTAGGTTAGAGAAAGAATTGCAGCCCACAAAGCCTAGAGAGCGACTCTTATCTGTGTTTGTGTTCTTGTTCTTACACATCTCAGCAAGCCTATGAGTGCAGTAGCCATCACCATTGTTTCCTTTTCATAGCCTGTAATCTACTTCTTCTCACCAAAGCATTCTAGCTAGCTTCAAACTAGCACAGATACCTTAAAATGATTTACACTAGAGGGAATTTTATCCTGTAATAACTCACTATTTCAAATAGCTTTCCTTTTAACCTTTGTAGTGCAAAGAGAATGACTTGAAAATGAGGCAACAAAAGATGATTTGCAGCAGGCTGTATTATTTGCCAAGTGTATGTGCTTCTTTGCCCAGAGCTCTGTAAAGACAACACAGTAGGTGTGTCTGTATGTGCTATCCTAGGATCTGGAATTGCATGGGGTTGTCCTTTAGGACCTGTAGAACTTGGTAAACAGATTACATTCTCTCTTCATCTTACAGAAAATGAGCTGATACACTTTTCTTTTGCAGTTAGAATCCTCAAAAGAGAAATTTTCCACAGAAAACCTTATGTGGCTTCTAATGGCTGCTAACATTCAAGTATTTATCCCCAAACTGGAGAACTGAAATTCACTATATAAATAGTAATACATCAAAGGTCATTTTTGAAAACAAGTTATCATTGTTATGTGAATAAATCACAGTCTCACAGTATCACCAAGGTTGGAAGAGACCTCATAGACCATCAAGTCCAAGCCATTACCACAGAGCTCAAAGCTAGACCATGGCACCAAGTGCCACGTCCAATCCTGCCTTGAACAGCTCCAGGGACGGCGACTCCACCACCTCCCTGGGCAGCCCATTCCAGTAGCCAATGACTCNAAAACTTTCTGGTTCTGAGCAACTGACAAATGCACTGTGGATGTTCTGTATACTCAAAGAGCAGATGACTTCCACTGAAGATGGACTAGGAGGGTTTGGAAATATCACTCTGAAACTGGAGCTTTTGGGATGTTTTCCACTATGTGTCTCAAAATGTTTTGCTTCATCAGACAGATGTGGGTAGCTTGTTGGTATAGACCATCGCCTTTGTCACACTGATTGCTGTGGTAGTGTAAAAGGTCTGCTGTATACAAGTTGGTTTACGTATGAGACGCACTGCACTTCTTACTCTTTTCTGCTGTACCAAATGAAGTGGCTCATACATATTCCCTCTAATGTTCTGTGACAGTGATGAGAAATAGATGTAAAACACTGAAGGGAATGAATACACTTCTGTCCACCTCCACACCTATGCAAACAAGCCAGTCACAGTTTTAGCACCTGCTTGTGACCAGCAACATTAATTTGCTGGTTATTATTATATTGCTGGATATGGCTATTAATAATGCATAATTGCTAAGGGACATTAGAATACCAAGTACAAATAACCTGAAGGGGAAGGAAGAGATACACCTGGGTCACTACTGAACCTGTCCTCCTCCTTCTTTGAAGTGTGTTTATGGATGAAGGTGGGATAGTGGTTGCTGAGCTGATCTTGGTGATGTAGAGCTTAGTTTAGACTTTCCAAACAAAACTGGCCAGATGCCCCCTAAAGATGAGCTGGCACTGCTGGACTCTGTTTAGTTGCTTACATCTTCTCTCAAAAATGTATGTTTAGTCTGACATTTCTCATGTTTGCTGTCATCCCAGAAGGCTTTCTTTTTCTTTTTTAGGAAAATTTCATAACTGTCCTTTCTGCTGTTAGAAAGTTTATCTGATGGCTTGAGGGTAGAGATGTTTATAAATAGAACATGTTTTTACCCAGGAGATGTTTCAAATGCTTTCAGGCTTGGGTAACGCAGTGATTTAAAACATCATAATTGATGTGCAAGTTATCTTTAATCAGTAATGTGTCTTTTGGAAGCTTTCTTCTTGAGAGAGTCCAAGAGAGGGCTACAAGGATGCTGAAGGGACTGGAGCACTGCCTGATGAGGAAAGGTTGAGAGCCCTGAGGCTGTTCAGTCTGGAGAGGAGAAGGGTGAGAGGGGATCTCAGCAATGTCTATCAATTGTTGAGGGCTGAGAGTCAGGAAGGAAAGGAGAGGGACATCCTCTGCTCACTTGTATCCTGGAATGGAACAAGGGCCAATGGATGGAAACTGCAGCACAGGAAGTTGCACCTCAACATGAGGAAGAACTTCTTGACTGGAAGGGTCTCAGAGCACTGGCACAGGCTGCCCAGAGAGATTGTGGAGTCTCCTTCTCTGGAACCTTTCCAGCCCTGTCTGGATGTGTTCCTGTGTGACCTGTGCTAGATTCTCTGATCCTACTCTGGCAGAAGGGTTGGACTGGAGGATCTCCAGAGGTCCCTTCCAACTCCCTGTGTGTGAACTGGAGGAGACTTTGAACATACTTAGTGACATATCTATATATAAGAACTTTCTTAGTTTCCAGAAGAATCCCAGCAGGTTGTGAAGTGCTGGATTGCTTGAAGTGTTCAGTTGCTTTACATGTGGGACACGTGGAACAGATGTGGATAATAGTAAAGTATGCACAGAAGGAAGGAGCCAGATGTTGATTCTTTTGCAGTATGGGAAGCTTTTGCTTAGGCCAAGTATTCCCCACTCTTCTTTATTGTAACTGGCGGCCTCAGGTTTCAGTCTGTTCCATTGGCAGCACCTCATAATCCTGACATAAATTACAGAAACAAAGTAAGGACATCCTTAGTGTTTTATTAATTATGGAGATCTGTAGTACATTGCAACAGAAGAGAGAGTGGTTATTAACTCAGTAGCTGAAAGAAGATGATAATTTGAGAGCTATGTTCTCAATCTGCTCACCATTTGAACAGGAAACTGAAAACGTTTCATACTCCACACTTTTTATTTTTCATTCTGTTAAAATGTTGAGTTCTTGATTGACTTTTCTCTAATGATCAAAACATCATCCAGTGTCCAAGATAGAATCGCAAGTACCAGTTCCTGTTAAAAGCAGCCAATGTTTGTATGGGTAGATCCCTCTGTTACTTTTAGGTGGAAATGTCCTCAGTTCAGCTTTGTGTTATTTGCACCTTGGGAATTGCCTGTCTGATCATTTCTGGTGAAACAAGAGGTTCTGGAGGGCTGCTTCCTGGGAGTGCCAAGAAATAGATGCTGCAGCGTAGAAGCTGGAAAGTCATAGATAGAAAGACAGCTTCTGCCATCATCTCTACTAACAGCGTAAAAGGGGTTCCAGTTTGGATTGTGACTGGACTGTTACTCTTAGATTCCAAGTTAATTAATAAAACAAAGAGAGTAATTCATGAGCAGTGCCAAAACTAGTGCAGCCTTTCCCTTCTCTTCATTCTCTCCCTGCCTGTCCCTGATTGCATCTCATTCCAGGTGGTTCTTTGAGGTAACGTACCCTTAATAGCTTCCAAGACAAAATTTACTCCTGCAAAGTAATGTTATCTTTAGCCAGATTATCCTTTAGTGCTCTTCAGCCTTCCCACACAGCTTCTTTTGGGAAATGGAAATGAGGGCAGGCAGCATATGACACAGCTGATCAAAGTGCTGGAGAGAGCTCAGATATGTAAGTTGATGCCAGCAAAATGGAGAATGATAGAGAACATGTTACTGCTACAATATTCCTGAATAATTAAAGACAATAATAATTAGTAGACTTAATATAAATTGGTGCAAAGGTTTTCTCTCTCTAGTGCAGGAAACCTGTTTGGTCAGCAGCAAAATGTGTCCAAATGTTAAGGTTTCCTGCCAGAAAAGATGCAATAAGGCGAAGCAATCTTAGCAGTGTTTCTTGGGCATTGCAGTAGGTGACCTAATAGCTCCTTTCCCCTATTTCTTTGCTCCGCTCACGAGCTACAACACTGGGCTCTTTCCAGCAGCCAAAAATAGCTGTGCTCCTGGATAATTCTGTACCTCTGCTGCAATGAGGGCAGCTTTGCTGTACTGTTAGGCTGTGTTGCTGAACTTTTGCCTTTCATTACTTAGCGCCACTTCTGCGTGCATCCATGCGTGACAGATGCTCTCTCTCGCACGTAACTTTATAGTACAGGTTGCAGATGAATTTGTTTTCATGTCCCAAGTGTAAATTACAGTTGACTTTGAAATAAAACACTTTATTCATATCAACTTCTGGTGACTCATAGCAAAACCAAAGAAGGGGCAGGTCATTCAGATTGACAGCTGGAGGAGGATGCGACTTTTTTTGGTCAGTGTCTCTTTTGATGATTCTGGAAGTGTATTTTAATCAAAAAAATGTGGAGGGGGAGGAAAAATGTTGCAACACCCATAAGATAAAACCTGTGAGTTACTAATTTCATGCAGGAGTCAGTCCAATTCACTGTCATAGTCCTTTAAGAGGGACCTTCCACGTTTGCTAACAACATCTGAGATATGAAGAAGTTAATTCCAGCTGGAGGTTGTGAGATGTGTACAGGAGGACTTACATCTTCATTTGTTTCTGGGGTTTCATTTGTTTCAGAATCTCTTTGTGTATTTTAGCTATTCCTATAGCTAAAATAGCTATTCCTATACATGTTACAATGGTTAGGAGGTATCTTTGGGAGTCTGTTTGCATCTCTTTGCTTAGGGAACTGACAAGAATCTTACTGTCTGTTTTTTTTTCCCTTGATTTCTGCTGTTGAATCAAGTCATGATCTAAAACTAGTTGGTCAGCAGCAGGAGTAGTGTTGGCTCTTCAGTTCTGTTGTGGGTACTTGTGCATTGGGGAACATTTAGCTAAACCACCTTTCTGTCTGCACAGCTTATTCTGCCCCTTTCACTGCTGAGGTACCTCATGTGCTGGGAAGAATTGCTAGATGGGCAGTGTGAGGCCTGAGTCTTGGTATGACACTGGAGCTCTCAACTGCGCTGATTGCCCTGTGGCAAACCCCCTTTTTTTTCTAGGAGGCTGGAAGGAGCTGCTCTGCTGTGCTCTCTGCTCCTTGATTCTCTAGGTTTTAAATGCCAGTTTAAGGAGAGTTGTATTGATCAAATCCAACTTGCATGTGTACAATTCCCATATCAAACTCCAAGAGCTTTGGCTCAGAAGAGCATATCTCCTGAAAGCAGTTACTGTTTACTGTCTTTCTGTATGCATTACAGAAGAATTTCAGTGGGGCCACCTTCAGCTTTGAGCTCCTTTTGAGTCCTGTGCATGGATGCTCCCAACGTCTTGCTTGCCAATAGACTTCTTTTCAAACTTCCCTCTTTGAATTCAGGACTTTTGTATTCAGCAGAGTGGATCATATTGGAAACAGACACCAGGAAGTTCAAGATTTGATGACTTCTTAATACAGCTGTGTAATTCAGGCTTCCTGAGGGCTTGGGAACAGCCCGGGATAGCTAGAGAGAAACTTGAGGCATGAGATCAGTGTAGCATTGACACATGATGACTGCTAAGTATTTAGGTTCAAAGAGATGCATTTTTGCTTCTGTTGGAGCAGGTGTTACCCCTTTTGACTTAAACTGAATTCAGAGGATCCTGCCAGGACAGGTGCAGCTCTGCAGTACGTGATGTGAGGCTGTGCAAACAAGCAGGGACAAGAATTCAATTCCCAGACCTGCTGGTCTCCTTTCAATGATTTTTTTTTTTCTTTTTGGGAGATGCTTCTTACAAGATAAAGTTAAAGAGTGGACAAATCTGTATTTGAAACCTTTGAAGAACCTTCTGACCCTTAAAAAATCCATTCCTTTTAGCGTGGTTTTGCAGTTCAGTGCTGCCATCTGTGTATTTCTTTCTGTGCAGGACAAGAATTTAGCAGTAGCTGGATACTGATTTTGGAGAGGATTAAGGGAAGGATTTCTGGCTGCATCTCTCAGAAGAAATTAGTTGCTCTTACTGAAATGGAATGTTCTAAATGACTTACTGGTTTAATATGTGCAGCATCCAACAGCAGGTATTAAGACTTTCAACATTGCTGTGTGCAGTGAGTATCTCATAGGAGCTGCCATTGCTCAACCTGCTTATGTAAACCATGTGATAATTATGCTGAAAATCTATCATATCTTAGTCCCTTTCGTACTTCAAAGTGTTTTGTCTTTACTTAAACTGAAGCTGAGAGGGTAGGATTTAGGAATGGGTATTCTGGATCCTGTTCCTGGCAGTGCTGCCAGTCTGTTGTCAGACTGTCTTCCTGGTATTTAGTCTCGGTGTCTGGACTTGTGCACTGCCTCTGCAGCACTTCCAAAATAGGTTTGTTTTGATGTGGTAGTACTTGTAACACATTTTGAGCACCTTGGATGCAAAGTGGAGTCAGAATACTAAGAGACAGTTAATGGAATTGAAGTGAGTGAGGGTGATGAAGCTTCGGAGAGAAAAGTGCAACTCAATTTGACATTGACACAAATGAAAAATGAGAAGCCTAAAAATGCTGCTGGACCTCATTTGCTGCCTTCTCTATACCTCAGTGATAATGTTCACTGAACTATAAACACACTCCAGAAACCTCACCCCAAAAGACATTTCTTGGAGATGAATGCCAAGGGGATCTGAGCATTCCTGACTCGGAGCTTGCTATGACTTTTAAACTCCCTGAGAAAAGTTCCCATCTGCCATCTCTACTTTGTCCTGTGCAAGATGCTGCTGTTTCAGTAGGAGCTGCTGTGTCTGACTGTTGTGGAAGCAGGGAATTAACGTGGCTGAGTCAGGAATATACATAAAAATAGAATGATTTTATTCTCCTGAACCCCAAAACTGTATACAGAAATTAATTCAGTTTAATTAGCAGATTCAGTTTCATTGAGAATATCTTACAAAGGATGCTGTAGATAAATTTAGCTCTATTAGGAGTCAGGAAATAGAAAAGGCTAAGCTATAAACACAGCTTTCCCAGTATCAGTCAGGCTGAGCAGAAAGATCACTACTCACAGGTGAGCCAGGCTGACTGAGAGAATCATAGAATCAGCCAGGTTGGAAGAGACCTCCAAGATCCTCCAGTCCAACCTAGCACCCAGCCCTATCCAGTCAACTAAACCATGGCACTAAGTGCCTCATCCAGTCTTTTCTTGAACACCTCCAGGGATGGTGACTCCACCAGCTCCCTGGGCAGCCCATTCCAATGGCAGTCCAGATGCTTGTCAGCTCTCTCTCTTTCAAAAGACATCTGAGGCTCCTTAGGCCTGTTAAGCTTGCACAAAAGAGTGCTTATGGTGGGAAGCCTTCCAAAGCATGGACAGTCCTGTCCCTCAGGAGCACAGCACCAGGGGACTCTCTCTGCAGGAACTATCCAGGCAGGGAAGAACTCTAAGGCAGGAAGCACCCCAGTATTTATCCCTTTCCTAGACAAGCAGTCGAGTTACCACTTCCTAGGAGCAAAGCACACAGCAATCCCCAGCCCGACTCCAGCACGAGCATCCGCACGGGGCACCCCTTGTGCCGGAAGGACCCTTTGCTCCCCAGGCTTCAAGCGTGCAGGGCAGGTGGGTGTGGGGGGAAACAGGATTTTTGTGCCTTGCCTTTCCTCTCCCATTCAAACCACGGAGGGAGAGGAATATCAGGGTATCCAGGACTCCAAGACACTAACATGGCTGTGTTCTCAAACACTTGTATGAGAGTAGAAGCAATTGCAGAGTTTAGAAAACATGAGTGAGAACTAACAGGTTCAGTGTTTCACCTTCTCATAAAAGAACAATATGTGAGGGCTACAACAACCCCATGCAGAGCTACAGGCTGGGGTCAGAGTGGCTGGAGAGCAGCGGAACAGAAAGGGATCTGGGGGTGCTGATTGATACCCGCCTGAACATGAGCCAGCAGTGTGCCCAGGTGGCCAAGAGAGCCAATGGCATCCTGGCCTGCATCAGGAATGGTGTGGCCAGCAGGAGCAGGGAGGTCATTCTGCCCCTGTACTCTGCACTGGTTAGACCACACCTTGAGTACTGTGTCCAGTTCTGGGCCCCCCAGTTTAAGAGGGACATTGAGATGCTTGAACGTGTCCAGAGAAGGGCAACGAGGCTGGTGAGAGGCCTCGAGCACAGCCCTACGAGGAGAGGCTGAGGGAGCTGGGATTGTTTAGCCTGGAGAAGAGGAGGCTCAGGGGAGACCTTATTGCTGTCTACAACTACCTGAGGGGTGGTTGTAGCCAGGAGGAGGTTGCTCTCTTCTCTCAGGCAGCCAGCACCAGAACAAGAGGACACAGCCTCAAGCTGCGCCAGGGGAAATTTAGGCTTGAGGTGAGGAGAAAGTTCTTCACTGAGAGAGTCATTGGCTACTGGAATGGGCTGCCCAGGGAGGTGGTGGAGTCGCCGTCCCTGGAGCTGTTCAAGGCAGGATTGGACGTGGCACTTGGTGCCATGGTCTAGCCTTGAGCTCTGTGGTGAAGGGTTGGACTTGATGATCTGTGAGGTCTCATCCAACCTTGGTAATACTGTGACACTGTGAAATCTCTTTAGCAGGAAAATCTGCATTCTGGATTAATTCCTTCTCCCCTCTTTTTGCATATGTTTCACAGTAGACTCCTTTATCTGAATTGCTGAAACTCCCCAAGACCACAACTAAGTCTGCAAAGGTGATAGGTTGGACTATCTCTTGGAGGTCTCTTCCAGCCTGGTTGATTGTATGAAAATACTGGACCCACATTTCATGAGATAATATTTAATTTAGAGAGCTTGCAGTCTTACCAGTTTGGACTAAAACCAAGAAGTCTAAGGGGTAAATTCTAGTAGAATCGTTTCCCTTTGGGAGGAATTTCTTATTCTGAGATTCCCTGTGTTCTTCTGCATCTTCAGCAGCTATCATGCCAGGGAGTGTGATGGTTTGGGTGTTACCCACCATCTTAAGTGACCCATTCTTAAGTGTCCCACACTTGAGAAAATCACCCAGGCTAGACTCAGCTGATCTGGGAATTGAATGAAACTTTATAGCTTAGCACAATACACAAGCAGATATTTACAATCTACGCAGCTATAGACAGAAATAGACAAGTTAAAAAGTGACACAGAAACACAACAGCCCTCCCAGAAACCTGAGTCCCCAGGAGGGGCTCCCAACCACCCTTCCACCTTCTTCCCGCCCCTCTACCTTACCCCAGACTTTGCCTTATGTTCAAGGTCAGTTTGGAGGCTTGGCCAGGGGAGTTAGGAAGCAGAAGGATTAGTCACGCAAATGGCAGGTTAGAGAGAGAGAAAAGTGCAGCCCCAAAGCCAGAGAGCAAACTGTGATATTTATGTTTGTGTTCTTGTTCTTATCCATCTCAGCAAGCCTATGAGTGAAGTAGCCATCAACATTGTTTCCTTTTCACAGCCTGTAATCTAATTCTTCTCACCAAAATATCCCAGCTAGGCTCAAACTAGCACAGGGAGTAACCTTGGCAAGATGTCATCTAGCTCATGAGAACAGGTCATAGATTTTTACAGAGTGGAGCAGTACTGGGAGGAAATCAAGGTGGG
Organism: Tricholaema leucomelas; assembly: GCA_013400475.1. Lineage (NCBI taxonomy): Eukaryota > Metazoa > Chordata > Aves > Piciformes > Lybiidae > Tricholaema lacrymosa > Tricholaema leucomelas. The sequence continues at coordinate 38,521 of WAAF01016058.1, forward strand.
ATCCTCTCTCCAGAGGAGCTTATCAAGCCTTCCAGTAATTGGCAGCCTTGTTGGAACAGGACACATGCTGCAGGCAGGCCTGGAGCCATTCAGGGTTAGGAATGTTATCTCTGATCATACAGTTACCCTTGCAGGAGACAGGCTGTGTCAAGGCTCAGATAAAGGACTCTGGCAGCTTTCATGCAGCAGCAAAGCATCTTGGCCTCTTAAGAAAAACACTTCCCTGCAGATGATCTGTGAAATGTTCATTTCCCACTGACTTACTCCTAGGTAAAGAATCAGGTTTTAAAGTGTGTCCTGTTTTGAATGTTTGCAGCAGATGATTTGATCTGAGAAGCTTCTCTTGGTTTGAGGTAGCTTCTGTCTCTGTCTAGCAGCAGCGTTTTATTTTTGTTCCTGGCAAATGCAACCTCATCCACCCCTTCTTTCTCGACTGAGATACTGGGTGCCATGTACAGTGCAGTCCTGGGAATGCAAGATAGTGATTTGAGAGGCACCTTTCCCCTCCAGAGGAACGCTAGAGAATAGGCTTTAATGTCTGCCAGCACTGCACTGGAATAAGCCTCGCCCATGCCTCTAGCACCGAGTATCTGTGGTGGAAAGGAGGGCAGCAAACTCCTGCCTTTCCTTGTCTCTTTGCAAAGCTTCTTAGGAACTTTAGAGCATAATATGAGCAAATCATTTGTCTTCTGCTCATCCTGACCCTGTTTGCATCTCACACTTTCATCCTGTAACTTGGTGAGCTGTAGCACTTTTCCTTTGATGCTGGCTAGCTTTGTGGAGCAGCAGGTTGGTTGTCAGCAGCACTGCTCCTGTGTCACCTTTGGTGACAACTTTGGCTATAGCTTTGCAGCTAGCAAGGTAGTTCTTCATGGCACCTTTCAGAAACAGAGCCAATAGACCAAATGGTCTGTGTAGAGCAAAATTCCTTGCTGAAACTGGCAGTGGGCTGAATTTCTGTATAATGTTCTCCAACAGAGAGTTACTTTCCTTGCAAACAGGAGAATATGGCCAACCCTGTAGCTAAAGGGTGTGGATATGTAGTGAGACTTAGAGAGGATGAGAGTTGAGCAGGGAGACATTGAATGAAATTCAACAAGGGCAAGTGTAGAGTCTTGCACCTGGAAAAGAACAACCCCATGGGCCAGTACAGACTGGGGACTGACCTGCTGGAGAGAAGTGAAGGGGAAAAGGACCTGGGGGTCCTAGTGGATAGGAGATTGACCATGAGCCAGCAAATGTGCTCTGGTGGCCAAGAAGGCCAGTGCCATGCTGAGGTGTGTTAGAAGAGCTGTGGTTAGTAGGTCAAGAGAGGTTCTCCTGCTCCTCTACTCCAGGTGAGGCCACATCTGGAATATTGTGTCCAGTTCTGGGCCCCTCAGTTCAAGAAGCACCTCAGGAAACTGCTTGAGAGAGTCCAGCACAGAGACATGAAGATGATGAAGGGAATGGAACATCTTCTTTACACGGAAAGTCAGATGGAGATGAGGCGTTGCAGCTTGGAGAGGAGGAGCCTTAGAGGTGACCTCCTTCATGTTTATCAATATGTAAAGGCTGAGTGCCAAGAGGCTGGAACCAGGCTCTGCTGGGTGATGCCCAGTGACAGCACAAGGGTCACTGGTGGAAGCTGAGGCACAGGAAGTTCCATGGAAACACGAGGAAAACTTTGTCCCTGTGAGAGTGATGGAACACTGGAACAGGCTGCCCAGGGAGGTTGTGGAGTCTCACTCTCGAGGTGTTCAAGAAAAGACTGGATGAGGCATTTAGTGCCATGGTCTGGTTGACTGGATGGGGCTGGGTGATAGGTTGGATTGGATGATCTTGGAGGTCTCTTCCAACCTGGTTGATTCTGTGATTCTATGATTTTATGATTCTGTGTGTCTGAATGTGTTCCTGTGCGATCTGCTCTAGGTGATCTTGCTCTGGCAGGGGGGTTGGACTGGATGAGCTTCCGAGGTCCCTTTCAACCCCTAACTTTCCATGATCCATAAACTAGTCAGAGGAAGTGCTGGGAATGTCCTTCCTCTATCTTTCACTCTTTGTGCCTCAAAAGCTGAGGACATCTTGACTATATATCCTTTTGCATCGAAGTTCAGGCAGATTTTTCCACCTTTTCAGTTGTTTTTTTAACACTCTTTCATTGAGTCAGTCACTCCCAGTTATCATTTGTGCTGTGACAGAATTGGTTTGGTTCTCTACATACCAGTTGTACTGCTGGTGATGGTTTGTATTTGGAAAAATGTACCTGGAAGATTCTTTTTGATCACAAAATAAGTACAAACAGCTTGATTTCCCTCCCCCCCCCACCCCAGTCCTTTTTTTGCCATAGAGTGCTGCCAGTCATCCTCCCCACCCGAGTTACTACACCACTGAAACAAGCATTACGTTTTTTTTCTTGTTTAATTTTTTACTTCATTTCATTATGTGAGAAAAGGCTGACCAAAAACTCCTTAAGATAGTTAGAAGACAAGAGCCTGGATAAAAAGTTCTTCTTGCTGTCATGGTTTGATTTCTGCTTGTGGACTTTGCAGCTGTGTCAGGATACGCATCAGAAGAGAACAAGTTGAATACAGCTTGTGAAGGGATACTTCTGTTCAAGTGGCTGAGCCTATCTGATGGCTCTGTTGTGTTTCAAGAGTTCCAAGTACTTGAAAGACTTCTTTTATGCTTATTTTAGTGTATCCCTTCTTTGTTTTCCCTCACCTTGTTGATCTGGTATTGCCCAGAACCCTCTGGGTTTTTTCACTGTCAGCTACAAGTGGCAGAGCAATACCCCAAGTCAGTTCCCCTCTTACTGTCAACTCAGAGTTGGGGAATGTAACACAGACTACCAAAGTAGATTTGGCTGAGTTGGTATCACCATCAGGAGAGAATGACTTGAAACATGAATCCCAGCTGAAAAGACAGTCCAGTTCCACTAGACTTTGAAAACACTAACACCACATCAGTCCTAGCAGCAGGAAATGGGACAGAATACAGTACCCCAGGAAACGCAAGGTCATGTTCCTGCCTGCCACCTGAGCAAGCTTCTCTGGCTTGTGCTGCAGTTCCAGTTGAGTGCACAGCACTCAATTGCCCACATTGTAAAAGGATTCAGTAATGCCATGGAAAAGAGCAAAACACTCCTGGCAGTTGCCTTTATGAGATGCTCTTTCTGGAAAGGGATTGGAAATAAATGCCACTAATTATGGCAAGGCTCATGTAGTTTTGGGATTAAGTAATTGCTCTGGAAAAAAAATACTTTTAGGAATAAGCTGGGAAACAGCAAAAGATGGAGAAAGAAAATGAAAACTGGATTAGAGGTCAGCATGTGTGAGGATAAAATAAATGTTGCCTAAGCTACTCTGGGTTAGAATTTGCAAAGGAAAAGAAAGCAAACAGCTGTATTGCTTAAGGGAAATTCCTTATTCCTGTAAGGGAAAGCAGAAGTGTGCCCACAGTGGAGATGGGGCTGATGTGAGAAGCAGTTTTATGTATAGCCAGGCCGATAGTTGGCCTTCACTTTCAGTTGAGACAATGGCATTGGACATGAGAGCAGAAGTCAGTGTGCAGCAGGACTGGGAAATAGAGGAGCAAAGCTGGAGGTGGGGAGATTCAGACCGGATGTGAGGAGGAAGTTCTTCACCATGAGAGTGGTGAGAGCCTGGAATGGGTTGCCCAGGGAGGTGGTTGAGGTCCCATCCCTGGAGGTGTTTAAGGCCAGGCTGGCTGAGGCTCTGGCCAGCCTGCTCTAGGTTAGGGTGTCCCTGCCTATGGCAGGGGGTTTGGAACTAGATGATCCTTGTGGTCCTTTCCAACCCTGGCTGATTCTGTGATTCTAAAGCAAATGAAACTGGAAGCAACATTTAAATATTAGTTTACTGTTAGGAATGGAAATAACATTTGACCAAATAATCTTTGTCTCAGAGTGCAAGAATTTTACAAAGAAAATGAACTTTGTACCAACAATTTGTAATGAAACCAAGGTGTGCTGATGCATGTTGACTATCTGAGAGCAATGCTGGGAGACCAGTGGGAGACAGAACTATGACCTGCAGATAAAGAAGAGAGAGGAAAAAGAATTCTCTCATAGAAGGGGCTAAGCTGGAAGAGGCCTTAGAGATCATCTACTCCAACCTCCCTGCCGTGGTCAGGGACACCTCTCAACTAGTCCAGCTTACTCAAAGTCTCATCCAACCTGGCCTTAAACATTGCCAGACAGGGCACATCCACAACCTCTCTGGACAACCCATTCCAGCATCTTGCCACCTTCTTAGTGAAGGATTTCTTCCTAAGATCCAATCTAAACCTATTCTCCTTCAATTTCAATCCATTTCCTCTTGTCCTATGGGTGGATGCTCTTGCAAAAAGTCCCTCTGCAGCCTTCCTGTAGGTTCTCTTCAGGTGTTGGAAGGCACTTGTGAGATTCCCCTGGAGTGAACAGTCGCAGTTCCCTCAATCTGTCCTCATAGCAGAGGTGTTCCAGCCCCTGGATTATCTTCATGGCCCTTCTCTAGACACAAACCTCTCTCTGGATCTGCTAGACACACTCCTCCTGATACATCCCAGGATATGGTTGGCTTTCTGGGCTGCATGAGCACTGTTGGCTGAACAAGTACATGTCAGTTAACCTAAACAATAGAGAAATCACTTTCTTTGGAGGAATAACCAAAGACTACTATTCTGTATGTTCAGTCCTCTGACTTTATGAAGGTAAGTGATACAAGCTGTGGCGTGGATTCACCAAAGGCTCTGCTGGACTAGCTGGATGGCTTACATTGACAAGGGAACTGCAGTGTGCTTGAGCAGTCTGGGCTGCAGTAAAGCACCTGAAGGCTGCCACAGGGAAGTAATTCTTTAGACTGGATAAAAAGAGGAAATAGTACATGAAATGTCAAGTAGCTGAGAAGTTAACTCCAATGAGAGACTAAAAGGTTTTATTGAAAAAGGAGAAAATGGTGGAGTTTCACAAGAAAAATGTAGTGTCACAGAATGGTCTGGGTTGGAAGGGACCTCCAAAGCTCATCCAGTCCAACCCCCCCTGCAGTCAGTAGGGACACCCTCCACCAGATCAGGCTGCCCAGAGCCCCATTAAGCCTCACCTTGAATACCTGCATCAGGAATGGTGTGGCCAGCAGGAGCAGGGAGGTCATTCTGCCCCTGTACTCTGCACTGGTTAGACCACACCTTGAGTACTGTGTTCAGTTCTGAGCCCCCCAGTTTAAGAGGGACATTGAGATGCTTGAACGTGTCCAGAGAAGGGCAACGAGGCTGGGGAGAGGCCTCGAGCACAGCCCTACGAGGAGAGGCTGAGGGAGCTGGGATTGTTTAGCCTGGAGAAGAGGAGGCTCAGGGGTGACCTTATTGCTGTCTACAACTACCTGAGGGGTGGTTGTAGNGATACTACTATGATCTCCAGGAACAGAGGCCCAACCACTTCCATGGGCAACGTGTTCCAGTGGCACAGAAGTTGCTCCTGAACACCTCGGGACTGATTTTTGTGATACTTTTGCTAAGGTTAGTGTCAGGAAAAAAAAAAATCTACTAATAAAATTCATTGCTGAGGGAACATTTCAAACCCTCCTCGCTGCAGAGGAGGATGAGCATGTCATACACTAAGAGCTGCAAAATGTCACAGACTGTGGTGTTAAAAATAGAAACGTAAGAATAGAAAGTTCAAGGTCATGCACTAAGAAAGCGGTGAGAGTTTTGGCTCCTGTCAAGGTGCTTATTGGTTGGAAGCAATAAAGGAGAAGGATCAGAGTATCAGTCAGTAAATAAAAGCCACCAGCATTGTGTGAGGTGTAAACAGCCAAGCATGTGCTTGGTGTGGGTCAGATGAGAGTTTTCTGGCAGGGTTGTATGATGTTATGCTGATAAAGCCTCAGCTGGAAAACTGCTCAATTCTCATCACCCAGGTTCTGGAAAGATTAATCCTCACGGGGACAGGTGCAGAGAGCTAGGGGGGATGATCAGCACACTGAGGAGCTTGTCTCATGAGAGGAAGGCAAACTGAAACAGGTGCCTAGGAGAGGTTGGGCTCTGTTAATGGCAGTCTGTGTGAGTGTAAGCAGCGGCATAGTATTTAAGGTAAAATACAAGAATGTTAAAAGGGGATGGATGAGTGCAGGTTAGACTTTAATTCATTGAATGCTGCAGTGTCAGTGAAGGTCCTGGATACTTTTTTCCACCTGGTCCACATATCCTTCCAATTTTCTGGTGTTCATGGGGTTTGTGTTTGCAAACATCTCACCTAGACTTTCCCCTGTGGTCCACTTCATCACAAACATGATTAAAACAAAAGTTAATTTAAGCCTATAAAAAGTTTTAGCACTTGCTCCAAGTGGACCTTTTTCATTCTCTACCTCTCTTAAGTACTTAAAATACTTTCTTGTTCCCTAATTCTGTAGACTGACTCTGAACAATTTCAACATGTAGCAGGATTGCTCCACAGCATTCATGAGTCTCGCAGAACAGCTCCAGTCTGTAGCTAGGCTGTCCCCTACATAGGTTTCATTGCAGGTATAATGTCCCTATTTCATCTTTCAACTAGTACATAGATCATTGCTTTTCAGCAACTGTTAGCCAAAACCACTCAGATTCCCTTTTGCAGTTTGGCTTCCCCAGCAGCTTCTGCCAGTAGTGGCCAACAGGATAATGACAGAAGGTATAATCTCACTTTATTTACCTCCCTCTGCCTCATGCCCTTCTTGCTCCCAGCTGCTCCATCTTCTCACAAACCTCCAGTTCTGACCCTTGCATTTACTCTTTATTCACTGGCTTGTTCTTTAGGTTCTAACATAAACGGGCTGGAGGAGCCCAGCCTTGCCAAGCGGCTGCGTGGCACACCCGAGCGGATCGAGCTGGAGAACTACCGACTGTCCCTGCAGCGCGAGGAGGAGCTGGAAGAGGTTCCTGAGGAGACGCTTGCGGAGCATAACCTGAGCAGTGTGTTAGACAAAGGGACGGAAGAGGATGTGCCCAGCAGGTGAGTTGCCTGTAAACTTTCCTTTGTACCTATCCTATCAGACCTTTGCCTTCTTTTCCTTTAGCTTTTTATTTACCAGATTGCCCATTGCAAGCCATCAAAAGCCTTTGGCTTGTGCACCCAAGTGGTTCATCTTGTGATTTCTGTTCTTCTGAGTAGCACAGATTCATAGAATCAACCAGGTTGGAAAACACCTCCAGGATCATGCAGTCCAATCTATCACCCAGCCCTGTCCAATCATAGAAACAGCCAGGTTGGAAGAGCCCTCCCAAGCTCATCCAGTCCAACCTAGCACCCAGCCCTAGCCAGTCAACCAGACCATGGCACTAAGTGCCTCAGCCAGGCTTTTCCTGAATACCCCCAGGGACAGTGACTCCACCACCTCCCTGGGCAGCCCATTCCAAAGCTGAAGCTTTATATTCACAGCTTAGTACAATATGCAAGCAGGTATTTACTGTATATATACAGCTATAGACAGAAATAGACAAGTTAAAAAGTGATACAGAAACACAACAGCCCTCCCAGAAATCAGAGTCCCCAGCAGGGGCTCCCAACTACCCTTCCACCTTCTTCCCACACCTCTACCTTACCCCAGATTTTGCCTTACATTCAAGGTGAGTTTGAGGGATCGGCCAAGGGGGTTAGGAAGCAGAAGGATTAGTTACACAAATGGCAGGTTTGAGAGAGAAGTGCAGCCCAAAGCCAGAGAGCAAACTGTTATCTGTGTTTGTGTTCCTGTTCTTATACATCTCAGCAAGCCTATGAGTGCAGTAGCCATCACCACTGTTTCCTTTTCACAGCCTGTAATCTAATTCTTCTCACCAAAACATTCTAGCTAGCTTCAAACTAGCATAGAAGGAAGGCTGCATGGCAAGGGAAGAGAAGTTGATTTCCACTGTTTAGATTTTGATTCCTCTCCTCAACACTAAATCTGTGTAGGTAAAAGTTTTTAATGTGCTATTCAACTGCTTGCACAAATAAAGCAGCCTGCTTTGGTCTTTTGGTTTCTGTTTGGAGGTGTAGGGAAGTTTCAATGGCTGAATTAATTCTATGGCACAGGGTTGCCATTTGAAAGGAATACCTACTCTGCCAGGCCATCTCACTGCTATCTTTCAGTTTCTCATTTCTCAGTCCTCAAAGGTCAAACAACCCCCCAGTTATAAATAAAAGCCAAGGACAGCAAAGTGAGCTCTGTGGTGCAGAATGTGTGTCGTTGATACTCCGTGCAATAAGGTGGCTGCTTGAAGAGCAGCAGCTCATCCCGTTCAGCACTCACAGCAACAGTTGGGACAGCAGTAAACCTAAGTGACAGCTCACAAAAACCTCAGCATGCTGCACCTGTCAGGTTTATTTCCACACCAGAGGGTGGGAGAGTTAATCAGGAAAGGGCAGGGAGGTACAGCTTGTTATATCTCTGTGACAATATCTGCATAAAGCCTTTGGGATGTGTTTCCTTCTGGAATAGGCACCAGGGCCATGGTGTCCCACAGTGGTGCTTGGCACAAGAAAACCAGACAACCTGCTGGAAATAAGTATTTGGTTTATGCTTTGAAAACTGGGTTGGAAATTGAGCAAAATATACATGTTCAATATATATACAGTGAGGAGAACTTAAGAGCCTATGGATTCCTCTGTGATCTGTGTTAGATTGTGTGGTCCTGCTTTGGCAGCAGGGTTGGACTCAATGATCTCTTTGGGTCCCCTCCAACCCCTAACGTCCTGTGATCCTGTGACAGAAATAGGTAACAATCAAAGCATGAATAAAAGTGTTTTTCTTAGGAGCTTGGCTATCAAATTGTCTCTCAGGCAAGTAGATGAATGAAGTGATGTAAATATGGTATTTTGTGGAGTGTTAGGCTGATGGAAGTTCTTCACCTGAGTATGTTTATCTGCAGTATAACAGAGAGTGATACTATGTATGTTTTTAAGATGTATGTTTTTGTAAAGCTGTCAGTTTGTCACATTCTGTGGTAAAACCTGGGAATGGCAAATAGAATCCCAGCTGTGCAAGTTATGCTTTACAGATTTACATGAAACTTAAGCTTTGTTGTTTTCAACTTGTTGGTTTGCTCTCTTGTCTGGGTGGAATAGAATCAACCAGGTTGGAAGAGACCTCCAAGATCATCCAGTCCAACCTAGCACCCAGCCCTGTCCAATCAACCAGACCATGGCACTAAGTGCCTCATCCAGGCTTTTCCTGAATACCCCCAGGGACGGTGACTCCACCACCTCCCTGGGCAGCCCATTCCAATGCCAATCACTCTCTCTGCCAACAACTTCCTCCTAACATCCAGCCTATACTTCCCCTGGCACAACTTGAGACTGTGTCCCCTTGTTCTGTTGCTGCTTGCCTGGCAGAAGAGACCAACCCCACCTGGCTACAGCCTCCCTTCAGGTAGTTGTAGACAGCAATGAGGTCTGCCCTGAGCCTCCTCCAGGCTAAACACCCCCAGCTCCCTCAGCCTCTCCTAATAGGGTTTGTGTTCCAGGCCCCTCACCAGCCTTGTTGCCCTTCTCTGGACACGTTCCAGCACCTCAACATCTCTCTTGAATTGAGGAGCCCAGAACTGGACACAGCACTCAAGGTGTGGCCTGAGCAGTGTTGAGCACAGGGGCAGAATAACCTCCCTCACCTATTTGCTACACTGTTCCTGATACAGGCCAGGATGCCATTGGCCTTCTTGGCTACCTGTGCACACTGCTGGCTCATCTTCAGCCTACTATCCACCAGCACCCCCAGGTCCCTCTCCTCCTGGCTGCTCTCCAGCCACTCTGTCCCCAGCCTGTAGTGCTGCTTGGGGTTGTTGTGGCCAAAGTGCAGAACCCTGCACTTTGAAATAGAATACTGTGTTTGGGTGGATCACTTCAGTCATTCACAAGCAGATGAATTTGGGCCTTTTAAGATTTCACAGACAATCACAGAAAACATCTGGCTGGAAGAGACCTTGAAGCTCATCCAGTCCAGCTTTTCACCTAGCACTGCAGGGTCAACGCTAAGCCATGTCCCTAAGCACCAGCTCCACAGGCTGCTTGAACACCTCCAGGGATGGGGACTCCAGCACTGCCCCGGGCAGAGACTGTTCCAAGGTCTGAGAACCCTCTCTGGGAAGAAATACTCCCTAGCATCCAGCCTGAACCTCCTCTGCTGCAGCTTGGAACCATTTCCTCTGCTCCTGTTCTTTGCCACCAAGCAGCAGAGGCTGCCCCCTCCTCGCTGCAACCTCCCTTCAGGGAGCTGCAGAGAGCAATGAGCTCTGCTCGCAGCTTCCTCTTCTCCAGAATAACCCCAGGTCTCTCAAACACTCCTCATAGCCCAGGTGCTCCAGGCCCTTCTCCAGTCTCCTTGCCCTTCTCTGGACATGCTCCAACCCCTCAATGTACTTGCTGCAGGAACCCAGAACTGATCACAACACTCGAGATGTGGCCTCCTCGTGGCTGAGCACAGGTGGATGATTCCCTCCTGTCCCTGCTGGCCACAGTGTTTCTTTTCACAACTAGGATGTCATTGGCCTGTTGCTTTAATAACTGTAGTTCTTTTATGACAATTATGTAGTAAGGAAAAAGATAGGAAGAGGACCCTTTCACCCTGCAGATATCTTCTGTCAGTGTGCTGTCATTAACATTAATTTTCCAGTGACAAATGCAACTGTCTTTCTCCACAGTACCTCTAGGTAGTCCAGCATGTAAAAGTGAGCTGGACAGAATGTCACTGTATGTGCCCCTGCTCTTGCCCCTGCTGTTTATCACAGGCTCATATCATGTTAGGGGCTGGAAGGGACCTTCAAAGATCATCATAGAATCATAGAATGGTTTAGGTTGGAAGGGACCTCAAGGATCATCCATCTCCAACCCCCTGCCATAGGCAGGGACACTTCCCACTAGAGCAGGCTGCTCAAGGCTTCATCCAGCCTGGCCTTAAATGCCTCCAGGGAGGAAGCATCCACAACTTCCCTGGGCAACCTGTGCCAGTGTCTTACCACCCTCACTGTAAAGAACTTCCTCCTAACATCCAGTCGAAATCTCCCCTCTGCCAGCTTAAACCCATTCCCCCTCGTCCTAACATTACTAGACCGTGTAAATAGTCCCTCCCCAGCTTTCCTGTAGGCTCCCTTCAAATACTGGAAGGCCACTATAAGGTCTCCTCGAAGCCTTCTCCTCTCCAGGCTGAAGAGCCCCAACTCTCTCAGCCTGTCCTCATAGCAGAGGTGCTCCAGCCCTCTGATCATCTTCGTGGCTCTCCTCTGGACCCGCTCCAGCAGTTCCATGTCCTTCTTGTATTGGGGGCTCCAGAACTGCACACAGTACTCCAGGTGGGGTCTGACGAGAGCAGAGTAAAGGGGGAGAATCACCTCCCTTGCCCTGCTGGCCACACTTCTCTTGATGCAGCCCAGCACTCGGTTGGCTGTCTGGGCTGCATGTGCACACTGCCGGCTCATGTTGAGCTTCTCGTCGACCCAGACCCCCAGGTCCTTTTCCTCAGGGCTGCTCTCAGCCATTCACCACCCAGCCTGTATCTGTGCCTGGGATTGCACTGACCCAGGTGCAGGACCTTACACTTGGCCTTGTTAAACGTCATGAGGTTGGCCTGGGCCCACCTCTCCAGCCTGTCCAGGTCCCTCTGGATGGCATCCCTGCCCTCCAGCAAGTCAGCTGTGCCACACAGCTTGGTGTCATCTGCAAACTTGCTGAGGGTGCACTCAATTCCTCTGTCCATCCACTGCAGCCTCCCTACCAGAGCAGGATCACCTCGAGCAGGTCACACAGGAGCGCAGAGGAGCTGTTGGGATTAAACAGAGATGTCTAGTGAGAGCACTATGATTGACTGGTTTGCATGTTTTATACTTAGCTGTGGGAATACTAAGCTCGTTGTTGTAATTATTCTTGCACTGCTTCCTACGGTTTCTTGCTGCTATGTACACAATGTGCTTAATTGGACACCTGTGATAGTTCTGTCTCTTGGAGGGAAGTGAGGAGTTCTGTAGGGCTTTTTTTCTGCAGCTCTCCTTAGCTCACATCCTTTGGCCTGATGGTTGTGCTGGGTGTTCTTTCCACTCCCAAAGCCATCCACAGTTCACCCCCAGCAAATGTCAAAACCCTCTTAGCTATCCCAAATGCTAGCAGAAGCTGTGACCTCCTGCTCTCTGACACTACTAACAACTCCTGCACTTGTTTGTCCAAAGGAACGCGAAGAAAGTAGTTTCTGCCGCATTCAGATGTCACAAATTGTAATAATGCTGCCCAAATTTGATTTGGCTTCACAAACACTTTGCTGCTGCTTCACCATCGTTAAAAAACCTACCCACCCCCTCAACAGGGCAAGGCCCAGCCCTTGCAGCCCACAAGCCTGTGGACTACTGAAAGCAGATAATTGGTGTTGTGGTTTCCATTGTCATTATGGGGCTTGTATGTATTGAAAGGACTTGTCACTGACCTCAGACTGGTCTTAGGAAGCTAACTGTTTCTTTATCTCTTCTCTTAAATGCTCTACAGTAGTTCAGAGTCTGAGATGGAGGAGGAAGATGAGGAAGAAGATGATGAACTACTTCTGCCTCAGCAACCCCCGTCAGACTTGGGTGGTGTGCCGTGGAAAGAGGCTGTGCGGATCCATGCCCTCCTGAAGGGAAAGAGTGAGGAAGAGATTGAGGCTGAGGAAAATCATGAGATTGAGGATGAGGAGGACGAAGAGGAGGAAGATGAGGAATCAAGTGAAGGTTAGACATACTGATTTGTCTTTCTCCTAGTCAGCAGGGATAACTGAGCTATTTGCCATGCAGAATGATTTGCCTTGGAAAACCTTTCTTCTTTCACTTCTTTTTACTGCTTGGATTTTTTGAGGGAGTTACTGTTAAGGAGAGCTTTAGGTGGATCATTCTGGACATAGAGGACCTTTGCCCACAGGGCAGTTACAGCACTAGTACAAGCATAGTATACTTCCCATACACCATGCCAACATGGGCAATTTACAGCTTTGTGACACTGTTGTTTTATTGTTGTTTTTATTACTACTGAGAACTGAATTCAAATGTGCCCTTTGTTCTTTAGCAGCAAGCCCTAGAAGCATTCTGAAGGCAGTTGTTGCACTTTTGCAGTGCCTCACTAAGGGGTGGTGCCCTGTAACTGTCATCAGGACATCCCAGGAGCACCTTTTTGTATCTCACCGTGGTTTAAAAGATGACCTTGAGAAACCAGGTCATTAGATGTTTCCTATTTTGCCTCTGAGGTATTTCTGTGAAGTCTTAGGGCAAGTCTCTGTCTCTTGTGTTTGTCTGAGTCATCAAAATGCAGAGCTTGTGCTAACAATAGACACGTTCCAAAATCTCACCACATGCCAGATTTCTCACTGATCTTGTCTTTGTCTGTGTACTCACATTTCATTTTGTGAAGACCGGTAGACTCCAAAGATCTTTTTCATAAAGGTCTTTGGCTGCCTAATGCAAGCAGAGATCCATTTTTTGGAGTCTTAGTGGCAGTTTTGTTGATGAGCTCTGCAGGCTGGTTGGCTACTTTTTCAAAGCAGGAGCTGCATCTCCATAACTGAGGACTGTGGAATTCCAGACTGCTTTTTGGAGATGGTAACGTGCCTGTTCTGTGTTTAGTCTGCTGAACCATGGTGTTCTTGGATGGACTCTTCTGTTCAAGCAGTATTCTTGTCAGGCACTTTGGATGCAGTGGGAGTATGGGGAGTTCCCAGGCAGTCTCTCTCTGATCCTGTCCTTTCTCTCTCTCTTTCTCTCTCTCTCCATCGCTTGTGTGTGTTCACGCTTGGCTGGTGGTTGATGTGGATGTGTGGCTCCCTCTGCTGTAGAGGGAGAGTATTGCCCTTGGGAGAAAGAGCTGCAGCAAGGTCTCTGGCTTCAACATCTCTCAAACGAAGAGGACACGGGTACATTTAAAGGTACCCACATACAACCTTCACGTCCGTTTCCCCGAAGGAATGGAGAAGGTTTTAAAGAGCAGGTCCCACATGAGAAGTTTGTGTTGTATTTAATTTCTTTGCTGGCTCCCAAAAACTGATTCAGTAGCTGTTACCTGGATCTCCTTGTCCAAGTGCCATATAGCAGGTCTGATGTTACCACTGGTTTAAGGAAAAAGATAAAGCTGCTGAGTACTTCAGGAAAGATCTAGAAAGCCTGGACCATTTGTAATGTACACAAACATTGACCCCCACATATTTAGGAATTTGAGAAGTATTCCATACACAGATTAATTGCACCTGGGACACATCAGAAACGCTGCTTTCAGATGTCTGTGTCAGCAAACATGCATTTTAGTTGCTGTGCTTTGAGTGTGTGTCTCTGGGGAGAGTCGGTGGGGGAAGCTAATCAAGCTTTGACAACCCCCAAGAGTTTTCAGTCATATAATGGACATGAAATTAATCTGAGCATTCCAATCTTAACTGGTTGTGTTGTTCTCCATCTTACAGTGTCCTGTAGTTTATTTCTGATAGTTGGGTTGGGGTTTTTTTTTAAGCACTTGGTCCTAGTATCTTGTTAATCCCTTATTCCCTCAGTGTGGTTCATTAGAGCCAGAATATGTAAGAGGAAAAGCCAAATGCCTTCCTGGATGTAAGGGGGCATGTGCAGTTCTCAAACTGCAAGTTTTCCAGCTTGTAAGGACTGTAGCTTGGCTTCTGGCCTTTTTTGTTGTTGTTGTTGAAAAGGAGGGGGGAAAAGGTGTTATATTTTTTTCTAATTTAACTTTCTGATGGTAAGAATGAGAAGTATTAATAAGATGGCAGTAGAGCATAACTGTGTAAGCTGCCCCCACCTTGCAATTGCTGATATGCTTCAGACCTGGCCCTCAAGGAGCTGATTTCTGGGGAGCTTCTTGTTCTGTTTAAACATTGAGACTGCCTGCTGCTTATGAAGTGCTGATGGGTGCTAGCATAGAACATGTAAATGCAATTCATGTCCAGCTTCCTGCAAGGCATAGCAGGCAGCCTTAATGGAAGACTACACCAGGTGTCATTTGAATTTGTCAAGCATCTAGACCTGGAGGAGATACTAACCTTGCCTCTTGCCATCACGGCCGACTGTGCTGCTCCTTCTTTGCTAGAAAAGGTGAGAAGGAGCCAAGTCCAGGCCTCTGCCTAGAGACTGGGAGTAACTGAAGGTGTGTATGTTACACTGGTCTAAATCCCAGAGGGATCTGTTTTAAAGCATGCAGATCATGTGGGCCCTGCTCTTCCCAAGCCTTGCTGAGTGCCTATATACTTCTCGGCCGTTGCTGGCAAGCCTAAACCTTTTAACTCAGAGTACTGTGGCGATGCAAATGCTAACTCTACTCATCCTGGGGCCTGCATGCGTGTGCTTTGGTACAGAAGAAAGCCCAGGTTCCTGTCCCTGCAGGATGTGGTTGTGCTAATTGATACAAAAACTCTCTGCTGAGCTGACAGAGACATAAAGCTGCTAAGTACTTGGCTAAATTGTGAACTCCCCTCTGCATTTGAGTTTGTGCGCCTGAACCCTTTTCCCATTTAATAACCAGCTGGTCATCCTGCTCTTCCTGCAGCTCCCTCTGGCTGTTTCTTCTGTAGTTTAAATGCCTGATCTCACATACAGTGATTTCTGAAACAGAAGTCCCAAACACCTGGGGAAAACATGGCAGAGGGAGAGTACCTTTAAGACAGTGGGAAAGAATGAGTGCAGCCTCTGAAGGCTGCTGCTGTTTCGCGTTTCCTTCAAACATTACTGCACCATATGGACACTAACTGCTTTTGGGCTTCTAAACTGCTGGAACAATCTTTTGCCCTGCTCATTGGTTGTTCAGCTGTTGTGAAAATTTACTTCCAACTCTGTAAAGTAAGTGGAGGTTTTCCTTTCAGGATGAGTCATGTGCTTGTGAAGACCACTCCTGCAGATGCTTAATACCTGTCCCCCATGAAAGGATTTATTTCATTATGAGTAAATAAAACCTGAGGTGTACTCCCAGAGCAGATAGCAATAGAGACAAGGTCTATGAGTCTAATACTCACCTCAAGGTAGATTATTCCAAGGTAGGCATTCTGCAGCAGTTAAACAAGCTGCTAGGCAGTTGCTTTAGATGTCCACTGCTCCCTTTGGCACTCCATAAATAGCTGAACTTTGTGTGGGCAGGTAACTAAGGAGTAATGTCATTTCTTTTAAACAAATTCATTTCTGCAAGAGAAAAGTCCCTTCAAGGGAAGTGGGAGGGCTGTTATGTCATAATGAAAGTGCTGTTATTCTTCAGAAAGTACCCTTGGAACAAGTCAGTCCAAAGGAACAGGAGTTAATGTAGTTTAAGTGCTCAAGTGTGCATACACACATACGAGGAGCTTGAGATCCATCATGTACTTTAATTCACAAAGAAAGATGTACCCAGAGGAGAAAGGAGTGCTTAACCTCATAGTAGGGAATGGAAGACCTTTTGTTTTGGTGCATCAAACTATGGTGCAGATTGACCCTTGCCTTTAACAGCAAGATGTCTTTGGCAGTAGTCATATCGAGGAGGCAGAAGGAGGTGGAAATTTCTCCTCAGTTGGTATTTCCATACCACATACTGTTGGACACCCAGAGAATGTCTTTCATTTCAGCAAAGCTGCTTGCCATAGAGATGACCTCTGCTGAAGTTTTCAGTAGCATTCCTTTGCCTTGGAACAGCATTCTTCAGCTTGGATGGGAAGAGTGAGGAGTGCTGTATGGGTACCTGCGTGCGCACACAACGCTGAGCTTTTTCTGTCTGCCTTGCAAACTGATCTTAGCCAATAATATTATCTCTTTTTTTTGTCTTATTTCCTCTCCTATGGTGTGTTACCTTCCCTTTTCATTGTTTTCCCATCTTTTCCTCCCTGTCCTTCACACACCCTGCCTACAACCTGGTATTCCATGTCCACCTCCTCCTCCTAGCTGGAAACCTTAGGCTGCAGCAGATTGTAAATCCGGTTGATCCTCTGGAGATCCTGGCAGATGTGCACTGGACACACATCCGTGAAAAAGAGGAGGAGGAAAAAATGGTCCCAACCTCAAAGTCCTCCACCTCTAGAGGTAATCTCCCCCAAGCCGCTCACCATCAGTTCCCGGAACACCATTGCAGCTGTTTAACTCTGCTGTCTTCAAGAGCAGTGCACTTCATCAGGGGCAGCAGTTATTGCAAGGAACCGCTTTCAGGTTACCCTGAAATTACACTTGGTTAAGCATTTCACTTTCCAGACCTGTGTCTACTTAAAATGACTGCTTTCTCAGCTTTGTGGTGGTGTGATTTCTTCTGACCTGTTTGCCTGTCTGCTTTGACTGTCTTGAGTTTTCCTCACTACACAGAATCACAGAATTGTCAGGGTTGGAAGGGACCTCAAAGATTGTACATCTCCAACCCACCTGCCATGGGTAGGGACACCTCGCACTAGATGAGGTTGCCCAGAGCCACATCCAGCCTGGCCTTAAAAACTTCCAGGGATGAGACTTCCACCACCTCCCTGGGCAACCTGTGCCAGTCTCTCACCACCCTCATGCTGAAGAACTTCTTCCTAACATTCAGTCTGCATCTCTCCACTTCTAGTTTTGCTCCATTCACCCCAGTCCTACCACTACCTGACACTCTAAAAAGTCCCCCACACATGATTTGGTAGTGCTGGCAATCAGCCCATGGTCACTGACTTCAGTAAGAGAAGCTGTGGTGCTCTTGGTGGCAGTGAGGTCTGTGCTTCTCTTTAGAGAGAGCTGAAGGGCTGTGTTGTGTAGCTGCTACAGCAAGGACTGAGCAGCACCACCTTATTATTTCTCTGCTGCTACTTTTCAAAGTGTATAATTGCTTCTGGTCGTAGTAGGGGGTGATGGAGTTCAAAGGGCTTGCAAATCTGATCAGTAATGGTTTTGACTTCCTGAGTTTAAAACCAGATATCCTGTCAAATCTTCAAGTGAGGTATCACCTTTCAGCTGCCAGGGACTTAAAGGAAAACTGTGGAGGGAGATGCCAATAGTGTAGCTCTCTTGTAAGCACCTTCATCCTGACTTTATTCTAGACTATACTGCAGTGTGTCTTAAGGTAAGTACTGTCATAGCTGCCTTATCTGTTCAGAAGCCTGGGCTGTTTCAGAGTTAACCATGCAGTTTGAGTAGTGGTGGTCTCTCAAAGTCCTTAACTGTGGGGCCAGACTCCTAGAGAGGGTAAGTATGCTGTGGGAAGGGGTGAGATATCAACTTAATCACTGAGCTTTAGGGCTTTATCTCGTGGTGCTTGGTCATATTCCATTCCAGATAATTGTCTTTTCCCCCTAGTTCTAGACAATGGGGGTTGTTTTAATCCTGGCCCAACTTGGTACACAGTTTCAGATGAGTTTGGCTGTGCTGATAATCGCAGTGTGTAGAATGCACTGGGATTTTCTGGTGTGAAATCTGCTGTCTACAAGTAAAATGAGTATTTCCTTCCCACTGCAACCACAGAAATGGGCTGTGTTCAACAATCTAGAACATTCAGGATGGTTGGAGGAGTTGCTTAATGTTTAAAAACTAAGTAAAAACTGTTGAGACAGTTTCTTAAGCTTGCTACAAAGGAGGTTACTTTAGCTTCTGCTTGAAGGTCTCTATCCCTACAGTTTGCAAATTTTGATTTTAATTTCTGTTTTATAATTTCTGCTTTTCCAGAGTGTATTGCTAAGTCTGCCAGCAAAAGGTGATCCCTCCAAAATGGATTTTGTGATCTTTCCAGCTTAATTTGGGCTGCAAGGCACTGTTTCCTTTCCCCCTCCTAAAACTAGGATAATCTTGAGCACTGGATTAGCTGCTTCAGTGATTTTATCACACAGTGCAGCTGTGGGCAAGCATAGCAGCAGTTTGGTTTTTTGAAGGGCTGTCACCAGTAAGTAGTTCTGGGTCTGCTGCAAGTTTTCAGCCTCAGTTCAGTAGATAACATTCCTTTCTTGACTGAGCTGTACTCTGTGACAGGAGGTGTTCTGGGGAGCCCAGCAGCAGGGATGGATGTGAAAGCCTGGAGCGGTGTGGCAGTAGGCAGGAGCCCCTTTCGCTCTCCTTCCTGTGCTCTTCATCGCCTGCTGGCATCTGCACCTGGGCAGCGCAGGTTCTGGGATGCCTGTTAGGCTGCCCCTCTCTTGTCGCTCAGCTGTTTCATCTCTTAGTTGACCTCCTGCAGAGTTTCAAGTGGAGCACAGCAGCAGCAAGCTGTTGGTCTGATGCAGTGTTCTTTCTTCCTGTGCCATCTGTGTTTCTTCTAACGTTCCAGATCTTAAGGGAAGGTTAAGCCCCTGACACTTCTACGTTACCTTGATTTTTAAATCCCAAGCCTGGAATCTTTTGTTTAACACCTCATAGGTTTTATTCCTGTGTTTGCTGCTGAAAAATCTCCCTTTGTCACTCTTCTGTTTTAGGCTCTCCTCGATGGTCTAATTTTGCTTTCTTACAATGTATTGTTTTTTAAATTCAGCATCCGACCTTCCCTCCATACGCCATGAGGCGGTACAGGCGTGGCTGGAGACGGTCCCTGGAGGTAGTTTGGTGATGTTCTATGTATTCCAATGCACAATAACCCTGCCCGTCTCTTCTCCATGCCTTCAGCAGCTCAGCTGGTACTTTAACCCTGGACCTCACGGCCCTGTCGCTACTGCATGCCTGGCCCTGGAGGGAGGGAGGAAGGGGGAGTGTGCATGCACGCCTCGCTCAGGCAGCCCTTCCTGCATGACTCGCCCTTTGTGGTAACCCTTCTTGAAGGCAGGCTAAGCAGAGAGGTTATCTTGGGTGTAATGAAGCAGCAGGAGGAATCTAGCTGAGTGCTTCTGTTTGCTTTGTAAACTGAAGGTTGGACCAGCCGTTCTGCCCCTAGCTCCTCAACTGAAAGAACCCAGGGCTTTCTTGCAGTCGAAAAGTGGTGGCAGAGGGTGCTTAAAGCAGTGACAGTTCTCTATGGTGAAGAATATGGGCAAGAAGAGTCCAGCTGAAGCTGGGATCTTCAGCAGTAGTGATGGCTGTCTTGTCTCCTTTGACTCAGGAAAATTGAGGGGTGGTTGAGCTCAGCTGTTGTTTTTTTTTATGTGGACCTCTAAGCTCTATTACAAAACTAAGGAGATGAAGATACTGGGATTAGGGTAAAGAAGCAAATCTATGTGAAGCAGTGAACAGATCTAAATGAGTGGAACAGCAGTAGTCTGTGGCTAGGTGGTTGATCTCCAGATAAGTTTTGGCACAGCAGAATAGCTAGCTTGCTCAGAAAACGTTGCTGCTGCTGCTGCTGCTGCTGCTTTGGCAAGGTGCAACCATTTACAAGATGTCTGCACATGATGCAGTCTGCTGACAGCTCCTAGCTGATACGACCCCAAGTGCTTAGCCCAGTTTCTGGCTGCCATAGTGTTTAGCTTCTGAGTTATCGTGTGACAGCTTTTGGCCTCTTGCTTCTTACCCTAGCTGCATATATGTATATGCACAGTATATGTACAATATAACCAGCCACCTGCAAGCTCTCCCTGTGCCTCAAAATGAGATCCACCCTTGCACCAAGTTGTTACTTACCTATGCACTGTAATTTTCTGTTTTGTGTACCAACCAAGTTAATTTTGTCCTCTCTCTCCAATACTCGCTGTGAGTGTCAGAATCCTGTTTGGGTTGGAAGAGACCTTTCAGATCAAGTGCAACCATTAACCCAGCGCTACCATGTCACCGTCACCACTAAATCATGTCCCTCAACACCACATCTGGGGATCTTCTCAGTTTGTGGTTTCTGGATCTGATGACACACACATGTGTGGTGGTATCAGATATTCCTAACATCAGAGTTAATGTTTTGTGCAAGTTGATTAATACTACTCACACTTGCTATTACCATAAACCCATCCCATGATATTATTATTTCCAGATTCATGTAAGCTGCTGCATACCTAAGCAACAGTCAGACTGGGATGCAGGTTGGTTTTGTTCAGGGGACTGCCCTTGAGGGCAGTACAGCCTTTGCCATAGGACTCAGTCTCCTACACTTGACACCTGTAAGATTCTGGGGTTTCTAAGCCTCTGAAATAAGGGAGGACCAGTGCCTGATCACAACTAAGTGTAACTGTCTTATTCCAGTAGCTGACAGAACATAAACTAGCCTCTCTGTCTGTCTAAATACTAGAGAAGGGAAAAGCATGGAGAAAGATTAAATTCTCAAGTTGGAGGAAGAAGACAAACCACCCACTGCAGGCTGTGTTTGGAAATAAGCAAAAACCTGTATTTAGAGAAAGACCTCAGTGTTAAGCAGGGCTGGTGTGGTTTCAAGACTGTCTTGATTAGCAGTGGTAGTATCTAAATGGTTCCAAAAGCCACATTGTCACTAGTAAACAAGTAGGATCAGGACCTACTCCCTGACTCAGGAGAAAAGTGGCACAGCATTGTTCATCCCCATATAGCTAAGCATTTTTTGTCATCCAGAACTGGGGGACTGTGCCTGAACTCCTTTCAGTAAGCAGCCCCTAGCCCTGCCATGGGGACTTGCTGCTGAGAATCACAACAAGAGACCCTCCAAAAGATGCCACTAGGACACTGTGCATTCACTGCTGGAGACTTGCAGCACTTAGTTTGCTGATAGAGGTGCAAGCACAAAGGTTACAGATCGCTGTGTCTAATTACAGTATCACAGTCTCACAGTATCATCAGGGTTGGAAGAGACCTCACAGATCATCAAGTCCAACCCTTCACCACAGAGCTCAAGGCTAGACCATGGCACCAAGTGCCACGTCCAATCCTGCCTTGAACAGCCCCAGGGACGGCGACTCCACCACCTCCCTGGGCAGCCCATTCCAGTGTCCAATGACTCTCTCAGTGAAGAACTTTCTCCTCACCTCAAGCCTAAACTTCCCCTGGCGCAGCCTGAGGCTGTGTCCTCTCGTTCTGGCGCTGGCCACCTGAGAGAAGAGAGCAACCTCCCCCTGGCCACAACCACCCCTCAGGTAGTTGTAGACAGCAATAAGGTCACCCCTGAGCCTCCTCTTCTCCAGGCTAAACAATCCCAGCTCCCTCAGCCTCTCCTCGTAGGGCTGTGCTCGAGGCCTCTCACCAGCCTCGTTGCCCTTCTCTGGACACGCTCAAGCATCTCAATGTCCCTTCTAAACTGGGGGGCCCAGAACTGAACACAGTACTCAAGGTGTGGTCTAACCAGTGCAGAGTACAGGGGCAGAATGACCTCCCTGCTCCTGCTGGCCACACCATTCCTGATGCAGGCCAGGATGCCATTGGCTCTCTTGGCCACCTGGGCACACTGCTGGCTCATGTTCAGGCGGGTATCAATCAGCACCCCCAGATCCCTCTCTGTCTGGCTGCTCTCCAGCCACTCCGACCCCAGCCTGTATCTCTGCATGGGGTTGTTGTGGCCAAAGTGCAGCACCCTGCACTTGGAGCCATTGAATGCCATCCCATTGGACTCTGCCCATCTGTCCAGGCGGTCAAGGTCCCGCTGCAGAGCCCTTCTGCCCTCCAACCCAGCCACATCAGCCCCCAGCTTGGTGTCATCTGCAAACTTGCTGATGACTGACTCAATGCCCTCATCCAGATCATCTATGAAGATGTTAAAGAGGATGGGGCCCAGCACTGATCCCTGAGGGACACCACTAGTGACTGGCCGCCAGCTGGATGTGGCACCATTCACCACCACTCTCTGGGCTCGGCCCTCCAGCCAGTTCCTCACCCAGCACAGAGTGTTGCCATCCAAGCCGTGGGCTGACAGCTTAGCCAGCAGTTTGCTGTGGGGAACAGTGTCAAAGGCCTTGCTGAAGTCCAGATAGACCACATCCACAGGCCTCCCCACATCCACCAAGCGGCTCACCTGATCATAGAAAGAGATAATTAGCAAACGTGCATAATGATGCATCATTGATATGACCCTGTGTGCACTGGCAGTAGGTGATACAGCAGAGTTAAAGGCCTGCATGTTGTTGAACATGAATTGATGCTGATTTGCTGCACAAACCTAAACCATAGTTGACTGACCCTGCTGTGGAATACAACCTGGAAGTGTGCTCCCTTCTGTTTTTTTTTTTAATGTCTGAAATGTTTCATGAAATGCTTAGCAAAACCCCCTAATTAGGCAAATCTAGCACTAGAGATGGGACAGGATGTCATAAGGTTTAGGGGTTTTAAACAAGTATCACTTCATAATGAAATGTAGACCCCACAGTTCATCCATTTTCTCCTGTAATTAAATGCTGTGACAGGTAGCAGTGTCAGATTGCCCTTTTAAGCCTTATAAATCCAAGAATCTTTTCTTTATTTTAAACCAGCAAATTAAATTATGGCCTGTAACTGAAAAGAGGTTTTTAATATCTCTTTAAAATAGTCTCCATTAATTTGTGTCCCAGCTGCTTGTACAGACATATCCATTCTCTTACAGTCTTTAACCAAAGGTCACTGTAGCTGCAGAGTTCTCCAAATGTAATAATGATCAATACCAGACCTAGACTCTCTGTGGCTTACACCCTCAAAAGCTTGTTTCAGTTTCAAGATGAACAGCTGTGGCACGCTGTGAGATCTCAGTTTTCCCCTAGTACACAGAGGCTATAAAGTGGTGGTAACTGTTCTGATGCGGTAAGGGAAACCCAAATCCTTCCGAAAGAACAGGAAACTTCACTCTGCTTTGGCATCTGCCCAGGCCCTGTCTCGTTGCTTAGAAAAGCCCTGAAATGCTTTGGTGACTCCTCAGAGGCAGGCATTCCTTGATTCTTTGGAACCTGGAAGTACCTTTTTGCTGCAGATGTCTTTCCAGGTGACCCATTTCAGGGTTTCTTGTTTTGGCAGTAATTGATAAATGTCTCAATATAAAGTGGTGTTGTTCAGTTCAATGTGAAAGCTTTTCACTGTGTGGTTTGGGGGGGGTTGTTGGTCTTTTTTCTCATTATTTTAATATATTCTAGCTCCATGTGAGGATAATGATGTGGAGGATGAGCTGCACACAGAGCCTGCAGACACAGAAGGGCAGGCAGGCGAAGAGGGAGACACAGGTGCAGAGCTGGATGATGGTAGGGTACCACTGTGCATCAGTTAAACCTTACATGTGAATGGAAATGTATTGGCAGGGCACTTAGACCTGATCTTACATTCAATGATGTAGGAATTTGTTTCAAATAGTCAAGAGCAAGCTAGAAGTAAAGAGCAAAAAGAAACAGAAGAACCTCAATACTTTGAGTTGTAGAATGAATTTCTTGTGTCCTCTCACCATCTGCTGACTCATGGAATCATAGAATGGTTTAGGTTGGAAGGGACCTCAAGGATCATCCAGCTCCAACCCCCTGCCATAGGCAGGGACACCTCCCACTAGAGCAGGTTGCTCAAGGCCTCATCCAGCCTGGCCTTAAACACCTCCAGGGAAGAAGCATCCACAACCTCCCTGGGCAACCTGTGCCAGTGTCTTACCACCCTCACTGTAAAGAACTTCCTCCTAAAGGTCTCATCCATGTTCAGTATTAATCTTGCTGAATAACAGAAATAGAAGGGAATTTGTGGTGCCAAAAATCTCCCCTTGCCTAGGGCATAATGAACTGCTTCTGTCACACAACATTACCAATTTTCTTGAACGTTTTTCAAGGTGTTATTTCAATTACTAATGTATTTCTCCTAATAGTCCATCATTTAGTGCTTAAATTACTTCCATTATCACATAAAAAAGGAGCTAAATGCTTAGGTGTTTCAGTTACGGAAGTTCTTAGCCCCATGCGAGTAGAAAGAAAGGATTGTGAGAGACTGTTAATGAAAAAACAGGTGTCCTAATGGAATTGCATCCATGATCTCTTGGCTTTGTTTTGTTTTTCCTCTTGCCCCATCCATGATCAGATGACATCCCATCTGATGCAGAAGCAGAGTTTCGCTTACATCAGGGCGGTGTAGAAGAACCAGAATTAAAAGTCTCTGAAGATGAAGATGATGAAGAAGGAGCAGAGCATTCTTCTTGCGGCGCGACAGAAGGTAACAGCTTTCTCAGCAGCTATATCACTTTGCACTTGAGGTAGTCTGTACATTTACTAGGTTTAGAAGGCCTACAATGAATGTCTCTTGGATTTGAACCAAGAACCTGTCTTTAACTGCTTTTTTCTTGTACAGGTTTTTATGGTAGGAGGTTTGTATCATCTGGGGACACTGACAAGTTTTTGTTTATGCTCCAGATGTTTGTCCAACCTAGAATTTGTAAGGAGCTGAGAAATTTGTCCCTACTTCTTGTGCATAGCAACAACAGAAAAAAAAACATTACTAATGTTTTTGGAACCATTTTTTCTTTCCCTAGATCCATCCAAGCCATCTGACCTTATCCAGTCATCTGGTGTCCTTCCTCTGTCTCCAGTAGATAGTCCCAAAGTGAAACAAGCAGAGGTAAGAAAGAGAATCATAGAATCACAGAATGGTCTAGTTTGGAAGGGACCTCAAGGATCATCCAGCTCCTTTGAGGTTTTCTGCTTACTGTAGCTTGTTATAGAGGGGTTTGAGTCTGAGTTTGGTGTGAGATATGAGGCCCATGTAAAGGTTATTGAATGTTAATATATACAAAGAGAACTTTCCCCCAAACTTATATACAACTAACCCACACGAATTCTTTGATGCAGTTGGTAAAACTACTTTGCAGAATGTCTGTACACAACCAAATTAAGCAATTTGGTAAAGGTTATAGAAATGTTTCTGATTAGAGAGTCTTGTGACACAAACTGCCACTGGTAAAGTGAATGAAATTCTTTCAGCGACTTGAATAAAGGGAGTTCAAATACTCACTAGTTGGAAGTCTAAATTCTGTGTTCCCAACATACATATAGTGAAATCCACGTGGTTGATTTCATGTGGAGCTGCTAGTCCCGTTCAGATTGGGGCATGCCGTCTGAGAATGGTTCATGGGCACGATAGGGGTCTTCCGTGGCTCTCAGAAGGACATCGAGCGGTCAGCCACCTGGGCAAAGCAGGGTTCTGGAGCGGTCCCATTGAGTGCTGTGTACACCAAGGAGGCAGCCCTCGGGCTGGCACAGCAGGCTGGAGCAGTCCTATTGAGTGCTGTGTACAGCAAGGAGGCACAACAACCCCATGCAGTGCTGCAGGCTGGGGACAGAGTGGCTGGAGAGCAGACAGGAAGAAAGGACCTGCGGGTGCTGGTATATAGTAGCTGAAGATGAGGCAGCAGTGTGCACAGGTGGGCAGGAGAGCCAATGGCATCCTGGCCTGGATCAGGAGCAGTGTGGCCAGCAGGACAAGGGAGGTTATTCTGCCCCTGTACTCAGCACTGGTCAGGCCACACCTTGACTACTGTGTCCAGTTCTGGGCTCCTCAATTCAAGAGAGATGTTGAGGTGCTGGAAGGTGTCCAGAGAAGGGCAATGAAGATGGTGAGGGGCCTGGAACACAAACCCTATCGGGAGAGGCTGAGGGAGCTGGGGGTGTCCAGCCTTCAGAAGAGAAGGCTCAGGGCAGACCTCATCGCTGTCTACAACTACCTGAAGGGAGGTTGTAGCCAGGTGGGGTTGGGCTCTTCTGCCAGGCAAGCAGCAAGAGAACAAGGGGACACAGTCTCAAGTTGTGCCAGGGGAGGTCTAGGCTGGATGTTAGGAGGATGTTGTTGGCAGAGAGAGTGATTGGCATTGGAATGGGCTGCCCAGGGAGGTGGTGGAGTCACCGTCCCTGGAAGTGCTCAAAAAAAGCCTGGCTGAAGCACTTAGTGCCATGGTCTGGTTGATTGGATAGGGCTGGGTGCTAGGTTGGAGTGGATGATCTTGGAGATCTCTTCCAACCTGGTTGTTTCTGTGATTCTGTGACAGTACCAAGACACTTGGAGGGTTTCTGTCAGTGTTTTGGTACCCATTGAGGCTTTTGAAGTTTTCCCCAAGGCTCTAGGTAGGATGCTGGGGGTCAGACAGTCGCTGACCTGTTTTTTGATTCCTTCATGGTTGAACTGTGTCATTTCTGGACTTGTCATGGAGATCTGTAGGTGTGCAGACAGTCTTGCTGGTGGCTGATTTAGTTGGGGCAATTACTGAGGCAGGGATTATAAAATATGTAGCTAATTTTATTTCTGGCAAGCCCTGCCCACAACTCTGTACAAATGAGTTACATTTGGGTTTGAATTCGGTCAGGAAAATCTTCACAAGGATGCTTATGGGAAATTAATTCATTTAGGAGAAGGAGAATCAGAAATATTGGAAAAGTTTAGCCACAAAATGGCTTTGCCCCACTTACAAATAGGCAGCCTGGAGCCCTGGGGAAAGTCTGTTCTACTCACTGCACTGGAGGAGGAATTTCAGGATAATCTCTTGCTCCTTTGTGGTGGTGTTGGAACTGCTCGGCCATTGAAAGGCTTCTAGATCTTCCCAGGGTGCTGAGAAAGAGGCAGAGAATCTCTGATCTGGTCCTGGCTCCTCTTGCACCAGAGGTTTGCAGAGGTGCCGGCAGGATCTCTTGCAGATGTGCAGAGAGCATGGCAGGGGGGTTGGAACTGGATCATCCTTGGGATCACTTCCAAGCCTGACAATTCCATGATTCTATTTCAGAGCAACAACATCGTTCATCTTAAGGAAGTGACACATGTCAATGATGTACAGTCATGTTGTCATCATAGAGCCTGCTGTGATGTGTAAGAGTTTAGTACTGGTGTGTAAGATCAGGAAGTACAGGACCCTTAAAAGGCTTATTTCAAGTTTTTCCTTCCTGAATGGGTGTTTAAAGAATTACTAAAAGATTAAACTCTGAGCTGGAGAATTTTTGTCCTAAACCAATTTACTTTTAGAATGGAGACATTCTAAAGGTGAAGGGCTGAGACTGGTTTGCTGATAATGTGGGTATTTTTCATCTAAAGATTCTAACTGCAATACCTAAAACCTGGGTGTTTCGTGTGTCATACAAGCACAGAGATGCACTATTGGCTGTGTGTCAGTTTGCATTCAGAAGAAAGCTGGTGCAAAAGATAGAATCATAGAATCAATCAGGTTGGAAGAGACCTCCAAGATCATCCAGTCCAACCTAGCACCCAGCCCCAACCAATCAGCTAGACCATGGCACTCTACAAAGAGTCCAATGCCAAAGAGTTCATTTGTAGAACAACATATTGTGCTGCTGAGCAATATGGCAGTTTGGATGTAGGAAATGAAAAGCAGGACTTTGCAGACCCTGAAGGGTCAAGGGAGTTGCAGCCTAGTTTACTCTTACTAGAGCAGGCAGCCTTGCTTTTGGAAAGCACTACAGTAGATGCTAGCCAGCAGAAAGGGGAGCTGATGAAAGCTGGAGGTACTTGCATCAGATCTGCTTGAAATCAGGGACCATCACAGTACAGAGTTGGAGATTAGAAGAGAGGGCAGCAAAAGGTAGAAACAGATTTCTGGAACTTAGTTTAGTGCCTTTTCTCCCAACAATTCAATTTGCCTTTTTGTCGTCTACAAAGGATGACTTACGTGATGGGGTAGGACTGCAAACCATACCAGATGAGAAACTGTTAGTGATATTCCAGGCCTACAAATGGGATGGCACAGGTGGTGTTTTCATATTTTGATACTTGGGTGGTTTCCTAATTGCTAACTTGGTTTGAAGGGAAAAAAAAAGAACAGTATTGTACCATGTGAGTGACTCATAATGTTTGTCTCTGTAGGATGTAAAAGATCCTCTGGCTGAAGTACCCCGTGCAATAAAATCTCCTGAGGCACGCTTTTTTCCTGAGCCTTTCCTTCCTGAAGAGGGACCAAAGGATGAAATTCCCAAAGACAGGAAAGTTAAGAGCCCTTTGGTGCCACCATCTCCAGTGTTATCCCAGCCGGTCGCCTCCCCTGAAGCCATTGCGCCTCCATCGCTAGCAGAGTCCGAGCCAGGGGCACCATCACTGGCTCCATCCCCAACACCCACTCAGATGCCTATCTGTTCCCAGCCTCTGCCTTCTGCTGAAACCTCTATTCCATCCCCAGGGGAGCCTCCAGTGTGTTTCCAACCTGTCCCAGCCTTAACGTCAACTCCTTTAGCCAAACTGGCCCTTAGGGGCCAGGATAGCGAGGTGGGAAAACTGGGGAGCCCTACTACCGCAGAGGAAGCCCTGAAACGGAGTAACCTCGTGGAAGAGTTCTGGATGAAGAGTGCTGAAATCCGCAAGAGCTTAGGGCTCACCCCAGTGGACAGAAACAAACACCCAGAGACGAACTTTACTGTGTCTGCCCTTGAGACAGCTCCACTGAAGGCTTTCAATAGTGAGAACATTGCAGGGGATGAAAGGATCCATCCTGTGAAACCCCAGCCTGCCCCAAGGAGACAGGGACTGCCCAGGTTAGAAAATGAGCAGATTTCTCTGCTCACTCCAAAATCTCCATCAGAGAAAGAGATAAAGATTTCTGGTGAAGAAAGGAGAGATGTATCCAGCAGTTCTGGGCTTGGCCTTCAGGAGAGCTCATCTAACATGAGAACTATGGCCAGCCAGAGCTTCAACACTTCAGATTCTACCATGCTTACTCCTCCTTCAAGTCCACCACCACCACCTCCTCAGGGTGAAGAGCCAGCCACTTTGCGTAGAAAGAGGTATCAAGCACTCTGGCACAATGAGGTTGAAGCCAGGTCACCTCCAACACCAGCATCAACACCTCCTGTTCCCCCACGCCACGAGCCAACATCTGTTGACAAAGAGCCAACCCAGGCCAAAAAGGATGACGTGCGAAAGTCTTTCGCAGAGAGTGTGGATGAGATTCCATTTGCTGATGATGTAGAGGACACATATGATGACAGGACAGAGGACTCAAGCCTTCATGAGAAGTTCTTTACACCTCCTACGAGCAGGCCAAGGCCAGAGAAAGCACTTCTTTTGCCACTGGTCAAAGAAAATGGTGGCCCACCCTTGATGGAAGGAGGACTTAACCAAAAGAAGAGAGCATTGCCTGAAATTTCTGCAGAGGCCAAGGAGCTTGCTGAAGAGAGAATGAGAGCCAGAGAGAAGTCTGTCAAGAGCCAAGCACTGCGTGATGCCATGGCTAAGCAGTTGTGCAAGATGAAAGATATGGAGATGGCTGCAGCTGCTGCTGCTGGGACCACAAGGGCAAGAAAGGCTTCTTCTATGCCCTTGAAAACCAAAGAGTTGTTTTATGACTCTCCAAAGCATTTGGCCTTGAAGTTGGCAGAGGGATCCACACGAAAGCATGATGCCGCTAGCGAGAAGTTCTCCACTCCTCCTGCTGAGGTGGCTGGACCTGAGGGGTCTGTCACCTCTTCAGAAGGCTCCAGTGGGAAGAGTAAGAAAAGATCTTCTCTTTTCTCTCCTCGTAAGAACAAAAAGGAGAAGAAATCAAAAAATGACAGCAGGCTTTCTGACAAATCTAGTGGTGGGACAGAGGAATCAGCAAAGCCTAGGTCCTTATGGAAATCTGTTTTCTCTGGGTATAAGAAAGACAAGAAGAAAAAGACTGATGACAAATCCTGCCCAAGTACTCCCTCAAGTAGTGCCACTGTGGATTCTGGCAAGCACAAAGCTTCTCCGCTGATTACTGCTGCAGGTATAACAGATAAGACTCTGCACAGAGTACCTCTCCTACATCTGGGTATCCTTCAAAGTAAGCTGGGCTCACTTTGGCATCCAGCTGCTGTGCTGAATGCTGCTGCTCCCCAGGGAGCAATGGGCAGATCAGGAGAAGTGCTCACAAGTAGAATGATATCTTTTCATTTTCACAGAATTAGCTGATATACTGCTTTAAAAAGTGGGTCCTAAAGTAAAGCTTGGCTCTTAATGTGTATAAGGCACATCTGCTTTCTGCCCTAAACTGATCTAATCGATGCTTTTTGGAATCAATTGCTTGTGACATTTCATCTCTATCTTACATTTGATCCTTGCCATTGCTTGGGGTGGTCTGTTCTCTTTCAGCCTGCCTCTATGGGTGCTGAAGACTGCAGAGGTGCAGCCACTTCTTAGTGATCTGGCAACTGTCTGCTGATCTCTGAAATGGGGATTCTGTGGCTTCATGTAAATCTATCCTATGCCATCAGGTGCAGGTGGAGATGGTTTAATGGCAGCTTGTGATACAGTAAATGAATCAGCCATGAATGTGCTCCAAAGCATTACATTTCTCTGGCTTGGTACTAATAATAGCCAAAGTAGTGCTGGCTGCTGCTGTCTGGGTGCTGTTGTGGTGGTTTGGGTGTTCCCTGCCTCCCACACTTTAGAAATCACCCAGACTAGACTCAGTCGGCTCTGGAAATTTGAATGAAGCTGATATTTACAGCTGGCACAATTTACAAGCAGATAGTTACAGTATATACAGTTATAGACAGAGATATACAAGGTAAAAAAGGTAATATAGACACAACTCCCCTCCCAGAAACCTGAGTCCCCAGGAGGGGCTCTCAACCACCCCCTCACCTTCCCCCTACCCCTCTCAACCTTACCCCAGTCCCAAGGAAGAATGGAGGCTCGGCCAGGAGGATTAAGAAGCAAAGGTGAATCAGCCAAATAGCAAAATGGAGGGTGAGGTTAGAGAGTAAGATGGAGTTCAGCCAGCAGCCACAGAGCTCCCCAGCAGGCGAAGAGCCCAGAGCGAAGTGCCAAGTGAAGTGACTTTATCTTTTGCTTTGCTTTTCTTCTTTACACATCTCAGCAAGGCTGTGAGGGAAGCAGACATCACCATTGTTTTCATTTCACAGCCTACGATCTTGTCCTTCTCACCAAAACATTCTAGCTAGGCTCAAACTAGCACAGCTGTATCGGTTGTAAAAGTGTCGCTGCTGGACAGAAGGAGGATCAGGAACTTTTTTCCCCCAGCATTTGCAGGCAGTGATTCTGTTCAGAGTGTAGCTGCTGAGCAATATTGGTCATTGTGTGAAGCAGTGCTTCTCGGGTCGCTCTGTGCTCGCAGGCAAAGCAGCCACGACTGGCATAAAACCCAAGTGCCTACTGATGAGTTCTGAGACGGTTACAGGCAGAACAGTTACCACTTCTGTAACTCCTCCTTTTTATTCCTGGCTCCTCAGATTTGCAGCTCCGCCAACACCTGAGTTTCTCAGAGGACTCGGACCTCTCCAGTGACGATATTCTGGAACGCTCCTCCCAGAAATCCAAGCGAGAGGTAGGCAGATGGGAAATACGTTTCAGATGGAGCTAGCATCGTGCAGACCTCAGGCTCAGAACCACATCAGAAACCTGTGTGATTAACTCCCTTGTTGTTACTGTTTCTTCCATGGAACAGGCTTTCCTGTTCTGCCTAGAAGTTGATTTCAGGATTGCAAGCAGCTCCCCACTGCTAGGGTATGAAGTATCCGTTGTCTCACCATGGCAGCGCTGTGCAATGCATGTTACAGTCAGAACAGTGGATCTGAGTGTGTTGCTGTTGTCAGAGTGCCAGTGAGCTACAGAAAACAGGCATTTCATGGCAGAAGAGTACACTTCACTGGCTTTGAAGTTACCTCAAAGAGATTACAATGGGACCTTTCTCACTTTTTATGAGGGGTCCAGTTTTAGGATGTTCTTCTACCAACTTCCTCAAAGTCCTAGAATTCCAAGCAAATTATAGACAGGAAGGTGCTTTTCCATACAGCAAGAACATAGTCAAGACAGCTCATAAAACCCAACAAAGAGGGAAGCTACAGGCTGCAGTTTTGCAGTTTGTGAAGGTTTGCTTATTTTTGCTGGGAGAAAAGAATGTATAAAGTCTGAATCAGTACCTTCTCCTCATGGAGAGAAGATCCCTCAACTGTTTCTTCCATTTTGATTCTGTTTTCTCTGAGGACTTAGAATCCTAGGATCATTTATATTGGAAAAGACCTTTAAGGTCAGTGAGTCATTGCTGAGTGTTTCCACGTGTCTGTATACGTAGGTATCAGTCTTGAAGCTGGAATACATCCAAGTGAGTTCCTGTGAAATGCCAGGCCTGGTCTCAGCCTGGTGTTCCTGTTATAATGTGGTCTGCTGTGAAAGCTGCTTCTGAGAGCTCTTTCCTGTGACTGACCAATCTTCCCCAGATAGTGCTGCAATATCACAGTGTTGTAAGCCAGGAGCAGCTTCTCAGCCAAAGTAGTTTCACTTTAAATGGTACTTTAATGACGTTACCGAAGAAGACAGAAGAGACATCAGTGGATCTGGGTATGGTGGGAGCCAAATACCAAAGTAGATTGCTTATAAACTATTTATTTTTATTTTAGGATAGTACTATTAATGCAGAAATAAGTGAGAAATGTAAGCAACTGCTCAATCATAGCAATGAGGAAAACCCTCCCTTTTGTTCCTGAGAGCTTCTGACCTCCGCTAGACAGAGTTTGCAAGGTTTGGAGGAATAAGGAGAGATTTCATTGACCCCACGGAACACTAAAGCCCTTCTGGTACTGAAGAGTGAAAAATGTGTTCCCCTGTCCCTCCCTGGTGCCTGGTTCACGTTAAAAAAACAAAATCTTGGGAGGAGGAGAGCATCTGAGAGGGTGGTGTCACAGATGCAATGGTCTGTATGTCCTGTCTCAAACTTGTCATCCAGTATGCACAATCCAGCTTCAAAAGGCAGGGTCTGGTTGGTGCCAGTAAATGCTTTCCATGTCTCTATAGTGGAATGAATGAATTTAAGGCTGGTGGAAGGAGCTGATGAAGTAAGTAGGAGTTTTTCTGTACTTCCTTATCTCTCTTTTAACCTCTCTGTCTAGTTGATCTAGATCTTGTCGAAGAGGAAGATTGTTTTGGTTTTATTGCCTTTTTTTCTCTCTCCTGCCATTCCTCCTTGCATACCCTCAAGGCATTTAATGAGAAATTCTGCATTTTCCAAGAGATGCAGAGGAATGAGGTACCTGTGTCTAGCAGAGGACAGACAGGCAATGCAGGGGGTTCAGATAAGAGTTACAGTTACTGTTCTGCCTTGCAAGCTCCTTCATGAGATAGCAGGGCCTCAGTACAGTCCATGCCTGTTTTTGGACTTGGGTATGCCTTGATGCCACCCTCCCCCCAGGTGTTTTTTTTCTCCCTATGCTAACATGCTCTGATACTAAATGGCTTTTGCAGAAAGAAAGATCTCCTTACCTAAGCGTTGGAGAGCACAGGTGACAATGACAGATTAAGACTGTATATGTCACCAGCTCTGCCAAAGGTCTCCGTTGCTATTGCTAAAGTTACATTAAGAACTTCTTTGCTCAGCATTTGCCTGTTTTCTAAATAATAGTTTTGGGAATGAATTTATTGAGAGGAAGCAATTCTGAGAAGCACATTTACCCAGTTTTAGTGCCTCCACTCCAAGGATGGAGACAATGTGTGCAAACACTTGCTGTCAAAAGAAGTGCAGTAGAACTTCAAGGCTGACAAAACTGGGTCTGTACTGATTTGGGGTTATGTTTTTTTTGAGTTACCAAACTTCAAGGCTGACAAAACTGGGTCTGTACTGATTTGTGGGGTTATGTTTTTTTAAGTTACCAAGTGTCTACTACTTTTTATGGGGAGAAATTGACGTCCTGCATACCACAACTTTTAAATGAACCCCTTCTCTGAACTGAAATTCTGCTTGTGCTACTCTCTTTTGGTAATAAGCTTAATTCTCAGGCAGCTTGCTCTGTTTAGCCTGTTCTCTGTGTTCAGCAGTGAGTTAATTCAGTGTTGTGTGCTGCTGTGTACTGTAGTGTCCTTCAAGAGAAGCACTTTGTTGGAAGTCCTGCTGCAAATGCTCTGTAGGTCTCGTGTCCATAGGTCTGTGTCGCTCTGTGTGTGTCGTTGCTCTTGTACAGTGTGGTGTTGTGTTCAGATGTACCTTTTACTCCAGCAGGTAGCTTGCTTCTTACTGAAGTTTGCATCCTTACTGAAGTAGCTCTAAGGCTTGTCATTTGTGACTGTGTTTGGTTAGCTGGATGTGAAAATGCAAAATGCTGGCTGGTCACCCAGAATGACACAATGGCCTCTGGATGTACTTCATGACACACAAGAAATGTATTCCCCATGCCTTTACTTGCCATATTTTTAGAGACAGGGTAGCATAAAATGTCCTTGAATAGAGGAGGCAGCAATTTCCTCTCCTAACTTTAGCCCCTCGGATTCTCTGAAGCAGAATGTTTTTAGGCATGGAGATTCCATTATCTTAGGACACAACCTACTCTGAGCCCATTTGGTGTTTCTTCTGTCACAGAGAGGGAGAGTTATGATCTTAGTTAAATGCAAATCATAGAATCATAGAATCAGTCAGGGTTGGAAGGGACCACAAGGATCATCTAGTTCCAACTCCCCTGCCATGGGCAGAGACATTCAACCCTAGACCAGGCTGGCCAGAGCCTCATCCAGCCTGGCCTTAGACACCTCCAGAGACGGAAATGATCATTTCCATGGAGCAGAGATAATTTAAAACCACGAAATAAACACAACTCCTAAGAGAATTTGTAAGTCAGGATGCAGAGATGATTTAAAACCATGAAATAAACACAACTCCTAAGAGAATTTGTAAGTCAGGATGCAGAGATGATTTAAAACCATGAAATAAACACAACTCCTAAGAGAATTTGTAAGTCAGGATGCAGAGATGATTTAAAACCATGAAATAAACACAACTCCTAAGAGAATTTGTAAGTCAGGATGCAGAGATAATTTAAAACCATGAAATAAACACAACTCCTAGGGGAATTTGTAAGTCAGGTTGTAAATTGAGAGTTGTTTGGCAGAGTAATACGATTGGCTGAGCAAAGTCAGAGCAAACATGCCCACATGCAAACCATTATTCTAAACACTAAGCCAAAATTTTGTCTCTGTATGTCTGTGTGCTTGCTCAGAGGGCATGAAAACCGTGGGTAGGACTCTTCAAGGAAAGGAGTCTGCCCAAGCTAATTGCCTTCAGGAGAGTGCTGGTGTCCTGGTTCTAGTTTAAATTTCCAGAGACTGAAATAAATTTGATAGAACCAATAACAATTTTTATAGAGTGCCCTTTCCTCTTCCCACTCCTTTCCCAAAAGAAAGGGATTAGATGGAGAGAGAGAGAGAAAAGTGAGCACACCCAAATAAATGAATCTCACTCGATTTGGAAGTTAAAGAGAAAAGTTTAACAATAACTTTAAAAGGGTATCTGAGGTAGGGAAGTTACAAAGGGTATAGGGAAGGGAAAGCAAATAGAAAAGGTATAAATACAACTCGATTTTGATGGTGATGGCTTTGTTTGCCTCGTGGGTGATGGCCACGTGGTGAGGCAAAAGAGAAACCAGGAACAGGATGGTGATGCTGGTATGCAGGGAGCAGGAAGTGCAGAGAGAGTGAAACAGGCAGTCCCCCTGCTTTTATGGATCTTTAGACAGGAAGGGGGAGTAGGCTAACTCAGACCCACCCCTGGGGAGGGGTCAAGACCACTTAGGGCCAGGTTCAGGATTACTCCTCCTGCAGTGTTAACCCTATACAGCTAGAAAGTTGATTTTGCAGACAGAAGTTCCATTATGCTTCATCATTCTGGGTCACGTTCGGCATTTGCACAATTTTTGTGTTTCATTTACAAACAGCTTTGTTTTATGACTGTGCATCTGTTTCTAATGTTGAACTGATTTTTTGCTTCATTTTGTACATCTTTTTGTTTCGTTGTTTCTTTTTTTTTTCCCCCCCTTCCCTTTACCATCTCCCTTTAAAGTCGATTTATGTACCACACGCCTTGGCATTCAAGAGATCATACTCGTCAAAGGTAGTGTCTCCATTCCCACTAGTTGGCCATTGTTGCATTGCATGTCCCCATCTATTAACCTGTTGAATCCATAGCTACCCATCACATGTGCACTAACACCACTGTCATTGACTGTGCATGCCTGAGATGTTAGCAGACACGGGCAGCAAATCCTTTTTAGAGGTCGTCTCCCAAGAATGCATTAAGCTCCACACTGCCCATCTGGTTAGAATGCATGCAGCTGTCAGTGCTCGGCACTGCACCACCGTGCAGAGTAATGGGGATGCTCTTGGAGCTTCAGAACAATATGTATGTGTGATGCTCAGAAGATGAGTTCAGGTGAATCATCACCTTTCAATCAGCATCCTTCCAAACTGTGGAGCTCACTGGAATCCTGGTGAAACTGTGTTGAGCTCAAGTCAAGGCAGAAGTTGGCGTTTCTATTTCAGGAGCATGGCTGCTTTCTGAAGTTCTTACCGTCCTGCCTTCACAGTCACAAGTGTTAGGTGGGGTAGTAATGTCACACCCTCTGTCACTTCAGCTTCTAATGGAGGTATCACTGGATTTTGTGATTTAAAAGAAAAGAGAAAGAGTGAAATGTTAGCTTCTTGGTGTTGCTTGCTAACCATCACTCTAAGGGACTTTTAAGAGAGCCACAATCCTGCCTTAAACTCTCTTCATCGAGAGCAATAAAACAGGGGGACTGAGCAATGTGGCAGTACCACAGCTAGATAAAGCAGACTTCATTGTTATCCATCCTAATGTTTTGTCCTTAAAGTTGGTTGTCTACAGAGAAGATCCCTTTCCAGAAGTGGAAGAAGTTTACAGCTGTCCCTTAAAGCTTTCACTTCTGTATATGGGAAGAGTTTTTTCCTTCAGTATATTTCACTTCATGCAGTTGTGAAGTTTCTTGTAAGTCTATGAGAGGAAGCCCTCCTAGGCTACAATACAACCAGCTTGTGTGCCTGGATAAGATACTGAATCCTATTGCAGTAGTTAAAAAATAAGTAAGCCTTTTGGACAGTAGTTTCACTCAGAGAAAAGGAAGAAATACCTTTCTGTTTGTAAGCAAAGCCTCTCTCCTTTTGGCGGACTTCTGGCACTGTAATAGTCTAGTTTTTGTGCAGAAGTTGTCTTTTTACACCAGCCAGCTTTGTGGGATCTCTCCTGAGATGAGATTTCCCACCTCACCAGAACACCACTTCTGCACAGATTTACACTGGTAGTCATTGCCCATTTTACCAGTGTAACTGCAGCTGTGGATGTCCTTGCTCCAGAGTAAAACAGGGAGAGGGGAATACCAGTGTAACTACACCAGTCTATAATACTTTCTTAGCTTGCACTGCTGTAACTGCCTTTACCCTCTTAGAAGATGAAATCAAGGTGGCCCCATGGTGCTCAGTGATTCAACTAAATCTCTTAAGAAATAAAATAAAAATTGATTTGATCTTTGGGAAGAGATTTCATGTAGCAGTGGAAGGCAGGAGTGAGAGATTACTTAAAATCACAGTTATGCAGTTGGCTCATAAGCTTCTTCACTCCTTATCTGAACCTGAAATCCTTGCTCACTGCACTGTGAACACCTTTGCCTACAGAAGCTTGACTTTTGACACAGCTGTGGCAAAGACAGAGCACCTCCCTGCTGAGATTTTGGAAGAGAAAGTGGTCATCCTTCCCACCGTACCTCTGGCCATGCAAATAAAATCTGGTCCTTTTTTTTCCTTCCTTTAGAGGGCCTACACAGAAGAGGAGCTGAACGCCAAGCTGACCCGGCGAGTGCAGAAAGCTGCCCGCAGACAAGCCAAGCAAGAGGAACTCAAGAGGTTACACAGAGCTCAGGTAGTGTCTCAGAGTCTTCTCATCATGGCACACAGCTAACTCTGTGTGAAAGCACCATGATCATTGACTTTCTCTGAGCCTGTCAGAAGAGGATCCAGGGGTGGAACTTCATTCTATTTCTACGTGACTGTCTGTGCTCCTTCTTTCAAATCCTATTATCACAACACAGGCATGGGAAGAGTGGCTGAAACCTATCATGATAGTTCTACAGTGAGAAAAAGAATGTCCATTGCACCTTTTGGCTGGAGATGAGTGAAGCATCCTGCAGTGAATGGAATGGTCATAGTCTGATAATACCTGATGCAGGTGTACCTACCATTGCTTTCCTGCTGCTGGGTTGAAGTGTTATTGAATTAACCACTGATTACTGGAGAGTCTGTTGGGAAACTGCCTGTAATCATCCGTAGGGGATGGGCTTTGCTTAAATCTCAAGGTAGGGGCACAGCTGACTGTAGCATCACCTTTCACTTCAGTGTTTAGGAGGGTGATTTGAGTTGTAGCCGAGAAGTGAGTGTCAAGGTGTTTGCAGAGTTAAGGAGCGGGATGCAGTGGGGTGGAGAGGGCATTGTCACCAGTGCGACTGTGATGGCACCTTTTGAAGCAGTTACCTTTTGAAGCAGTTACCTTTTGAAGCAGGATGTTGTTGAGTACAAGCACTCATTTTTGAAAAGCATGATTTGAGTGAAGTCACAGTGCTGGGGGAGTGCAGCAGACAGCAGGAGAATTGCCGTTGGTGAGGTTTTGCTCCATTCTCTGAACAGATCATCCAACGGCAGCTTGAGCAAGTGGAAGAGAAGCAAAGGCAACTTGAGGAGAGAGGAGTTGCTGTGGAGAAGGCCCTCCGGGGAGAAGCAGGTATTCCTCACCACTGGGGTTGCTTTTTATTGGGTTGTTGGTTTGTTTGGGGTTTTTTAAAGTGCTTGTGCAGTCGTCCATAGCTGCTTGGATTTTAGAGGCAATTGGACTCTTACAGCCCAGAGTCTAATGTGAATCCATTCTCCCCTTTCTGCTGTCCTTTTGAGGCCTTGTTTTTCCTGTGTTTCTTCTAAATCTGGGACTTCTCTGTTGGCAGAGACTTAGTTCACTTGTCTTTGCCTGAGGATTAGAAGGTAGTTCTCCAACTAGTAATAATGGCTGGCTTTCTTTACATGTTGCTGGATATTACAGCTAGAAAACTGAAGGGGTTTCCCTAGCTGCAGTTCACATAAAGCTGCCAGAGACCTCTGTTTATCTGATAAGAAAGTAATTGTGGAATTGTGTGTGTGTGCTTTCTCTATTGTGTTGGATTTTCCAAGGCAGTGCCCTTAAAAGGGACCATCACAGAACATCTTCCTCAGTGCACAGCGCAGCACACTGGCTACTTCTGACAAAGCTGTGCAGAGCAGAGATGCACACATGCCCTGAAAGGTATCTACATCGAGCTGTTCAAGGAATGCTATTGAAATTGACCCTGGAATGGGTTGCCCAGAGAAGTGATTGAGGCCCCATCCCTGGAGGTGCTTAAGGCCAGGCTGGATGAGGCTCTGACCAGGCTGATCTAGGGTAGGGTGTCCCTCCCCCATGGCAGGGGAGTTGGAACTAAATGATCCTTGTGGTCCCTTCCGACCCTGACTGATTCTATGAAATGAAATTAAATGAGTGTGATCTGATCCAGCAAGCTTGAGAGAGTAGTACTTGGTTCAGGTAATGCTGATAGTGATGTAATGATTTGGAGATAAAGAATCTTCAATTGTAAGGAGTCAAATATCCAACAGGCAAATGCAGTGTGTGTATACCTGGCCCAGTGTATACCAGGGTTATACAGCTGGTCACAAGTGTCAGAGATCAGGAGTGGTAAAAGTAGAACAGGTTTTTAGGAAACGTTTTGGCTTGTTGCTTGGATTGAGGAGTCACTGTTAAGCCTGTGAAGATGGAACTTGATTAAGCAGTGAAGGTCCACCAGGAGAAGAGTTTGTTGTGACTTCCTGCCAGTTAACCTCTCAGCCAGGATTGGGTATGTCTGATGACCTGTGAGGGCAAATAGGTTCTGCAAGTTTGGAGGATGACCTTAAGGACTTGAATGGTTTTGGGATCTGACTGGCTTTTTCATTTGGGGGTTCAAAGACACAGTGTTCTGCAGAAACTCTTTCTTTGCAGTGGTGCCTGCTTCCTTGTGCTATGGATCTCTGTGTAGCCCCACTCTACTGGTTACTGCACTTACTCATCTCATAATTGTCCTTTTCCATTCCCTTATTTTCATCTGGAAGTCTGTTTTATTACTCAGCTGCTAAATCACTGTCACACAAGATATTTTGGCACAAGTGGGAGATCTTATCAGCTGAGAGAACATTCTTCATGATAGAATATTCTTTCACTGCAAAATGATAGAGGAATGCCTAAAAATGCTCAGAGGACAAGAGTTGTTATTTTATATGCATGACTACAGAATTAAACCCCTGTAAACCAACCACTCACTCCCAGCTCTTCCAAAATGGAAGCATTTGTGAATTTCCTTAGAAGAATTATGAAAGTGGAAGTCACTAAATGAATCTCTCTTCTTCAGGAATTCTCTAGGGTATGTTTGTTTCTTGCAACGTTTCTATCAACAGATGATGCATTATGATTACAGAAGCTTGAGTCTGACATGAGGAATTCACCAGCCTCAAGTGGCTGCTGATTCAGGGGATTAAGGGAAAACACTTTTGGGAGGGAGGGGAAAACAAGGCATGTTCTAACCTGCATGGACTGAAACACAAAATTAGACATTCAGTCCATGCTTCACCTCTCTAGCCACTCCTGCATGGACATTTTACATGATGTGCACTAGAATAACTGAATTGCTGCTTTCTGAATTCTCTGTCATTCCATAAGTACAGTGTCTTTCTGTCACTGAGCACTCAGGAGGGCAGTATAATTTCCTTGTCATTTGCATTCCCTAGGATACTGACCTCAGTGACCACTGCACTCAGCAAGTACCATTGGGTTAAAAATCTCTGCTTAGTGCTTCTAATGAAACCATTGTGAGGAATTATGCAACATTAATAATATGTATTAATTTTGCTATCCAGGAGATGATTGTTAATAACTATGAAAGCTGTTTATTAACATCAAAAATCACCAGAAAACTTATTCACAGTTTCAAAAACTCACAGGTTTGAAATGTACACATGCAGGGATCAGGCAAAACTACATCACTTGTTTCTTAAAGTGGCAAATGCAAATATTATCCTGGAAAGAGGCTTTTAAGTATTTACTCACAAAGTATTAATCAGACAGTACCCAAAGCATGTGGGACTCTGTCTTGTTGGCTGCTGAGACTTGATTCTTAGCAGACTTCTGGGGGAAGGAGGCAGACAATCTTTGACCCTGGCTCCTCTGGACAATCTGTGTATCTCCAGGACTTCTAGTCTTAGCAGAAGACTTTGAGGTGCAGGCAGGATGCTTTGTGATGTGCAGTCTCAGCACAATGGCTGGCTGGCTATGCAGTCTGATTGCATGCAGGCATTTAGAGCCTGTTCCTGGTAAGCTCTCCAGGCAAATTCAGGGTGCAAAATGAGGCAGCAGCAGCAGCCCCTGTGCTACCTGTTTATCCCTTTTATCAATATCCAGCCTGAGATTAATGGGGCATTGGACATAGATTAGCCAATCAGAATGGCACTTTGCCAGGCTTCACCATATTAGGTGAAGCCAGAGCTTTCGGCTTCCCCCCCAGCAGAGAAGTTGTTGGGGCAGGGGAACATGTCTGGGCATGGATAAGCCCATGTTTGCCCCATCAAGCCTACCACCACAACCATGTAAGATGAAGTTTAACAAAGGGGAAGTGCAGCATGTGAAGTGATGTTGCCATCTGAAAAAAAAAACCCCAGATCTCTTCTAATAAGCTTGTGGCAGGGGAAGAAGTGAGGGAGGGTGGGAGCAGTGCTTCCTGTGCTGCCCACAGCAATAAGGGAAGGATTGCAGTGCAGGATGAAAGGAATGGCTGTCCATAAATGACAACCAGTACTCCTGGTTCTGTAATGAGTGAGTTATTCAGCTTCCCTCTCTGGAGGGTGAGGAGAAATCACTCACTGACTTAGGCATTTAAATAGGAAGTTTTAGATAGTATTGGTAGTAGTTTCCTACTACTTGATACTTGAAAATCCTGGAATTCTGGATTTTGTAATGACTCCTCTCTTTTTCTGTTGTAGTTAGGCGAGACCCTCTGAGCTACTTCTCTGTTACTTCTCTTTTGCCACGGTGCTTGTGAGTCGTCTTTCCTTTTGGAGAATATCGAATTTTGCTGTGGTAGAGGTCTTCCATTAACATCAGTTCCTCAGGTCTCTGAGCTCTGGACCTCTTTCTATTAGAAAAAAGTGTTTATCAGTCAGACAAGAACAGAAACCAGTACTACTAGGACAAGGAGCAATGGGTGGAAGCCAAGGCGTAGGAAGTTTCATGGAAACACGAGGAGAAACTTTTTCCCTCTGAGGGTGACAGAACACTGGAACAGGCTGCCCAGGGGGGTTGTGGAGTCTCTCTCTGGAGATATTCAAAACCCACCTGGATGTGTTCCTATGTGATCTGCTGTAGGTGATCCCGCTCTGTCAGGGTG
The DNA here is from genome assembly GCA_013400475.1 of Tricholaema leucomelas. Classification (NCBI taxonomy): domain Eukaryota; kingdom Metazoa; phylum Chordata; class Aves; order Piciformes; family Lybiidae; genus Tricholaema lacrymosa; species Tricholaema leucomelas. The sequence continues at coordinate 81,396 of WAAF01016058.1, forward strand.
GGGTTGGACTGGATGAGCTTTGGAGATCCCTTCCAGCCCCTGACCTTCTGTGATTCTGTGATACTGTAGGTAAGAGTTTGTTTACTTAGAGTAATTTTCCTTATATTTTCCATCTAGTTTGCATAGTCCCTGATATATTCTTGCTAAGTGACTTGTACTGAGAAGACTGCCTATAAACTCTTCCCAGCAATAGGTACAGATGGATCAATGCTCTATAAACTTCCTAGCTCTAGGTACAGATGACTCAATACTCCTTCCAAGAATTTCACTCCTAATCTGGTAGTTGTCAGTTTGGAATATTTGTATGATGATACTCAACTACTCAGACTCAGAAACAATTTGGAGGTCATTGTCAACCTTCAATTTTGACAAAATAATTGCACCTTGTTGGCTACCTACTTGTCTTTTTGTTTTCTAGATGGGCTCAGCCTCAGGCCAAGGTGCAGCTGATCTTTTATTCTTCTAACAGCCAAATGCTCAACCTAACCTTTAGTTCCCGATTCAGACCTTTCCCCCTGTGATTACTTAATTGCCTTAGTGTGTTATCTGTGTTATCTCTGGAAATCTCAGCCTTTGACAGTTGCTTTCATAGCAAGAACAAGTGATTTGGAATGCAGGCCCTGTTTCAGATGGCAAGTTTGTCACATGCAGGTGGTCTAAGCTTTTATGACCTCTTTTTTTTCCTTCCCTTTCTCTCCTCCCCCACTTTTGTTTGCCTCACAGCATTTCACCGCAAAGGTAAACCAGGATAAAGTCAATTAAGGATTCTCCTTTGTTTTCCTGCAGTGTTCCAGGAGATGTCTTGAATGGGATTGTTATTAGTGTACTTTATGTTGTAGTGCATTCGCCTGTTGGATGTGCTTATGACTTTGATTTCCTGTCTGGATTATTTCATTTTTTCAATTGTTATCTTAATGTGCCAAATTGGAAATTTCTGGAGCTTTTTTTTTTTTCTTCTTTTATCCTTATTTAGCATAAACTTTGATTAGTAATTTTTAAGAGCTGGGAAAATGTTACAGTAGTCAGGTGAATACTGCGAAAATTGAGAACCACCTCTTCACCTCAAGTGAGTTATATGCAGTGAGGAGTAGTGCTCCTGGTGCTCCCATGGGCTTGCTCCCCAAAGCAGTGCTCCCCAGATGCCCTTGTCTGCAGCAGCTGTGGGTAGGCACCCCTCTGTTCCACACACTGTGCAGGTTCCTCCCGGCACAGCTCCTGCCTTAGCAGGAACGCACAAACCCATCTTTCCACGCTCCAAGTGTTTGCCACTTGCTGTACACACACATCCTCTGCTTGCCTCCAAGTGGAGCCTTGCACCTTTCCTGCAGCTGACCTAAGAAGTGACACGGGTTCCTTCTGACCTAGCAGCCAGCATGAAAGCAACACAATTAGTTCTGCTTTTCTCAGCAAGAACAGTAGAGTCGTCAGTGTCAGGTACTGGTGCAAACTGGAACAGGTGAAGTGTCCCTGTGGAGACTTCCTCATTTTCCTCTCAGAAGTCCTTGCCTGCCTGCTGGTAATTTTCTCCTCGCCCTCCAGATATATATTTGTGATATATTTGTGTTTATACCTATATGTGTACACACAGAGCTACATATGTGTAAATATATACATATATATATACAGAGAAAAAGACACATACACATATATATGTGTGTATGTGCCCCTGTGTGTGTGGGCATGTTTCTTGTTCAGCTTTTCTTTGTTTCAGTCTATGTCTTTTCCTCATACAATGCTTTGATTGTGTGGGGCTAGGGTGGGTATCTGATTCAATAACTCTGTCTTCACCGATTCCTTGTTGTAGACTATTGGGGAGAGTCTTATTACAGTGACCTCATCGACTTGCATCTGGGTGGTATGTATGGCTGAACCTGCTGCTGACACTAACCCTGCTGACACTCCTTCCCACCCCTCCCTTCACCTACTTCTCCCATCCTTGGCTCGCAAATGAGGAGAGACAGCCCTTGCACATGACTGGCTGTAGCAGAACCCCTTTTCCAGCTCAGGAGGAGGAAATCCTGGCAAGCTCCACAAAGCATGTGTAAGGTTCCCTCTTTTAGTTCTCACAGTACTGATTATTTCAAAATCTATTTCCTGTTATCACTTCAGCCATTCCCATTCTGTTGGGATTTTTGGCTTCTCCTTTGCTATATCGTAGAATCCTATCACAGAGTGGCTTGAGTTGGAAGAACCTTTGGAGATCATCTAATTCCAGCTCCCTGCCACGTGCAGGGAGACCTCCTGCTAAACCAGGCTGCTCAAAGCAGGCATGAGGCTTTCACAGCTTCTCTGGCCAAACCATTCCAGTGTCTCACCACTCTCATAATAAAGAACTTGTTCCAGATGTCTGATCTAGATCTACCCTGCTCTAGTGTAAAACCATAGGACAAGGGGCAATCACTACAAGCCCCTCTTCAGCCTTCCTGTAGGCCACTTTCAGGTACTGGAAGGCTGCTGTAAGGTCTCCCCAGAGCCTTTTCTGCAGGCTGAACAAAACTATGTCCCTCAGCCTGTTCTCACAGGAGAGGTGCTTGGTGCTCCAGCCCTCTTGATCCTCTTTATGGCCCTCCTGAACTTTCTCCAATGGTTCCATGTCCTTCTTGTGCTGGGTGCTCCAGAGCTGGATGCAGTACTCCAGGTGGGGCCATGGCCCATTCTACCATTGAAATCCTCTTTAGGAAAATATTTTAACATGAGGAGGGCAGCAAAATTGACCTCACAAGCACTGGCAGCACTCTCAAAGACCTGTCATGCCCCTGCCTCCCTTTTCTGAGGCTTGTTTGCTGCTTCTTCTTCAAAAAAAAAAAAGTCCAAGTGTATTGATGATCAGAAAGAGATAAAAAAGGAACTTGGGAAACACCTGTAGGTGACAGACACATCGTCAGCATCATTACATGGCTAGAAAGCATCTTGCTATGTTTGGACATTTTTTGGTATCCTGTTTGGTACTAAACACTTACTGCAGTGTTTAGCTTTTCTTTTTCTCCTCTTTTTCCCCCCATTTAGCAGTTACAATCTGATCATAGCTCTGTGCCATGGTTCTGCATTTCTTTACTGTTGCTTCCTGATTCTTTTAAGAGGTGGATAATTTTTGAGTCGCAGATGGCATTTGTTTGGCATTTGCCCATCTTGAAAATTCAGAATTCCCTTTGCTGGTTTAATTACCCCAAATCTGTTCTTACCAAATTGAACCCCTCTATCAGTGGATCCAAGAAAAAGAACTGCTGGGCTGCCTTGTCATTTGAGGGCTGCCTTCCCTTTGGCCTTTGTAGCATTACTGTTGCTTGATCAAAGCTGTGTTTTTGTTGAGGAAGAGCATTACAGTCCAGCTCCACAGTGTGAAAGATCACATGCTCTAGGCCTGACCCAATACTCACTGCTAGAAGTCTTCTCCTGATTTTGTTGTGATGCATTTGGTCCTTCAAGAAGTCTTGCCCAGGCTTGTAACTGTCATATTTCCTCCTCCTCCTCAAGGAGGTGGATGGTCCCACATAGTATCTATCCATAGCTGTCAGGAATGGCTCCAGAGTGTCCTGGCAAATTAGGCTTTTATTGAGAAACAACCAAGTTAAGAATATCCTCCTAAGTCCAAGCTTCTAAATGGAAGACTTTTCTCCATAGAGGATCTAATTTGTTGCCCAGTTGCCTTGTGCTAATTTTGTTGTGCTAGTCCTCTGCTAGCCCTGTGCTTTACTCACTGTGAAGTTCCTCTGGCATTCTTTCCTAGGGTGTCTTCTGCAGAGAAACTTTGACACCTTCTTCCTAGTTTTGTCCATCAGGGCTGGCCTGTAGTGCTATGTGCACAGAGTAGGAGCTGTAAAAGGGCTGATGCTGAATTACACTTAACAGACCCCTATCCCTGTTTAATGCTATTTCCACTATACCTCTCCCTCCTCCTGCTTCCCCTCCTAATGCCTCTTTAGAGACAGCAATCCCATCAAAATCACTAATAGTGGCTTTAAGAAAAGCAAAATCTTTATTTAAAGGGACACTGTCACTTAAAAAACTGTGTAGCAAAAAATGTCTTAATTGGAAATGGAATCTCCTGTTTGTCCTTTTTTTGCCTGTGGGCGTTTTCCTTTCCTCTGAGCTCTGACAGTCACCCCAGAGTGGTCCTTTCTGATCTTCCCTAACAGCCTGGTTTGATTTGCTGCGTTGATGACTCAGTCACTTGGGCTTCCAGCACTTGGAGACAAACCAAGTTTCAGCTCACCTCAAAAGTACCTTTTTCAAAAGGAACTGAAAAAAACCTTCTTGATTTTGGGCAGTATCCCTTTAAATGCAACGAGGTAGTACAGCTTGCCTGAAGTATGTTGCTTTGTAGTATTTGTTACTTCTGTCATTAGCTTTGTATTTGCTTTTGGGGCTGCCAGAACACTTTGGCCAGAAGAGATACATTTCTCTGATACTTAATCACTATTTGGTGCCAGGTTTAGAGCTCAGCTTCAACACTGACCTGACTATGCAGGACGCTGCATCTGTATGGAGTGCCATGAAAATCCCTGGGGCACCATGTGGCTGCGTGGTCCTGCTGAGCACTATAAGCAGCTAGAGTGGCTGTGTAGCTGTTCTGTTGGCAGCTTGCCCCTCTGAGGCATAGGCATGGCTTTGGGATCAGACTGTCAGTAGAATGAGAAGTGAAAGTGCCAAATACTTGGGAAAGTTATCTGTAAGTGGGTAATTGTAATGATTAGGGCATTGATTTAATCTGGATTTTCTTTCCACTAATGAGAGCTGCATTTCTTTTAGCTGTTACAGATCATGCCACAACTGTCTGCAAGGGCGTGGTACCTTCTGACATCCTTGGGCAAATTCCAGTTTGCAGGATTACAGATGGCTATCTTAACTACCCTCCTTGCTCTGCTCTGGTGCCATAATCCTCTCTTCCTGCTCTAAAGTGTCATGTGCTTCTGCTGGAGAGCAGATGTTTCATTTCACACTGCAGATGGTCCCATTTCAATTATGAGTAATTATTCCTCTGTGTATATCATGTCTGTGGCAACGTTACAAGGGCTTCAGAGTCACCTGAAATGAAGATTTTGTGTTGCATTCATGTGTCAACAGATTAGATCACCACAGAGGGCTCTGCCTCGGGAAACAACAACTGGGAGCAACACTAGGTTGCCATCTTCTGTGTTAGGTCCTCATGGAGATGTAGTGGGAAATGATCAGTGGATTCACAGATGTTTGCTGGCAGCTGTGGGGTGGTGAGACTTGAAGATATGGATTCTGAGTCTGACGCTGGCAGGGTGCAGTGCTCTGGTGGATACACTTTGTCCCTTTTATCTCCTCTTTAGGCAGTCCTTCTCCCAGTCCTGTGTTTGTCCATCCAGACCTTACTCCGCTTCCATTTTCATTCTCAATCCCAGTTCCTGCTTCTCAAGCATTTAGTTTTAACCCTGCCTTTTTGACAAAGAAGTCCTACTATGCTACCCTTCAGACCTTTGTTCCACCACACTAGCTGCTCCTGGGCTTTTCACTCCTCCACTGGGCTTCCCAATGACTCCATCCCCACAGTCTCAATTCCTGCCTCTCACCTTCTCCCAGAAGTTTTGGGGTTTGCTTCCTCTTCTGCCCAGTTTGGAAAGCTGTAGGCCACATCTTCTCCATAAATCCGCCTTCTCCTTTCGCCCCTTACTCCTTTCCCCTTCTCCTCCCTGTCTCTTTAGAAGTTTTCTTCTCAGTCTCTTTGCTTAATTAGTTCCAGCCTTGGTTCCTCCTTACCCACCAATTCCTTGCCCCAGTTTGCTCCTTGTCTGCCTGTGGAAAGTAGCTCTGTGGTTCCCTCTGTGCAGATGAGCAGCTTCCTTTTCCTTGCACTCAGCAGGGAACCACTGGTGACACAGCCCCATGCTCCTGTCTTGCTTTACTCTTGCTGGAGTATGCTGAGACAGGCAGGAAGGCTGTGCCGGAGAGAGCTGTTTGGTACTGCTGATTTCAGACAAGCATTCTCCATTGATGTTCCCCAAGGATCAGTGCTGGGCCCAGTCCTGTTCAGTATCTTTATTGATGACCTCGACCATGGGATTGAGTCCAGCATCAGTAAGTTTGCAGATGACACCAAGCTAGGAGCAGGTGTGGATCTGTTGGAGGGTAGGAGAGCCCTGCAGAGGGACCTTGCCAGGCTGGATGGGTGGGCAGAGGCCAATGGGATGAGATTTAACAAGGCCAAGTGCAGGGTTCTGCGCTTTGGCCACAACAACCCCAAACAACGCTACAGGCTGGGGACAGAGTAGCTGGAGAGCATCCAGGCAGAAAGGGACCTGGGGGTGCTGGTAGATAGTAGCTGAAGATGAGCCAGCAGTGTGCCCAGGTGGCCAAGAGAGCCAATGGCATCCTGGCCTGGATCAGGAACAGTGTGGCCAGCAGGACAAGGGAGGTTATTCTGCCCCTGTACTCAGCACTGGTCAGGCCACACCTTGAGTGCTGTGTCCAGTTC
>WAAF01016059.1:9686-29163 GCA_013400475.1 Tricholaema leucomelas
GGTCGCCAGGGGGACATTGTGCCATTGATCACCACCCTCTGCATGCGACCATCCAGCCAATTCCTTATCCAGTGAGTGCTCCACACATCCAGTTTGTGCTTTTCCAGTTTGGTGACCAGGATGTCATGTGGGACAGAGTTGAATGCCTTACTCAGGTCCGGGTAGACAACATCAGTTGCCCTTCCCCTGTCCATTGCAGCTGTGACTACATCATAAAAAGCCACCAAATTTGTCAGGCATGATTTGCCCTTAGTGAAGCCATGCTGGTTGCCACCAATCACCTCTGCCTGGTTTTCCATTTGCTTTTGCAGAGCCTTCAGGAGGATCTGCTCCATGATCTTTCCAGGCACGGAAGTGAGACTGACTGGTCTGTAGTTTCCAGGGTCATCCTTTTTCCCTTTCTTGAAGAGGGAAGAGGTTTAAGAGAATCTACATGATTATGAATATTGACGTACAGTGGTCACTTCTTTTGTCATTTTAATATGTTTCTTAACAAAGTAAAATAATTTTTACCTGTAGCAGTAGGAAGCTGTCAGTATTCCCAGCTATTTTTGGAGAAGTAAAACCAAGCAATGCCAAGCATAGCTGGGAAGCTGTCAGTATTCCCAGCTATTTTTGGAGAAGTAAAACCAAGCAATGCCAAGCATTTTCATTCAAGACCATGATCACAACAGCAGATCAACACACACATAGTGCAAGCATCCAAATTACCATAGTGAGTTTACCAGCTGGGAACAAAGTAGGAATTGGGTAGAGAAGTTTCCACTTAAGGATTTATGTGAAAGTATTTCATTAATGCCTTAATCTACATTAATATCTGATATCTCCAAACTAAAGTTTTAAGCCTTAGTCTTTCTTTCAAAATATGTTCTCCTAGGATATAAAATTGAATGTGATTTGTAATGATACAGCAACCAGATCTTGGCCTGATCTTCCGCAAATGTCAGATTTATTCTTGGCACTGCAAATCCAGTTCTCTAAAACTCCCTTGAGGGTCAGATTTGATTGTTCTGGTCTTTGTTGTGCTAGTACAAATCTAGAAAGACTCTTTTTACAGAAACACAGGATGGTGGGAGTTGGAAAGGCCGTCCAGAGTTCATCTAGTCCAGCTATACTTAAGGCTGTAGAAAACGGTGTTTCAGAGGTGTAAATCTAATGAGTGGAACTCCACCGGCAGACAGAGTTGGTGGGAGAGACTTTTCCTCCCTGGACCTCCAACTATTGTCAGAGACTGTCACCAATGATTCTCAGCCATCTTTCTACTACTACGTTCTTAGGCTGACAGGAAACAAAAAGCAGGCAGACTCCAGTCCAAGTCTGGACTGATGCAATGGCTCTCAATTAGATGGATGAGTTTGAACTTCAAGTCCCCAAAATACCTGGCTTACTCCATATATTTAATTGGAAGAATTGAAGGTGTTGCTGCTTTACAAAAAAAGCACAGCAGGTGAGAGAGCTCTTAGAAATTAGTTTGCTCTTTCTTTTGGCTGAGACATGAACTTTTATAATCTGAAGAATAAGTGTCAGATGACCTGAGAACAGCACTATGGACTTCAGAAGAGGAAGCCGTGTTTGTATTATAAGCTGCAGAGTTTAGCAGACTTGTGGAGCAGAGTAGATTGACACCTATTAAAACAGTTTGTTCTAGACAAATGCTGGCTAACCAGACTCTTGTCTTTTATGAGTAACAACATCTCCTGTGCTCTTCAGTGGAAGGCAGAAAGCAAAATTTTACATTTTGCAATAAATTCTTTCTGCAGTTTACTTGTAAATGTTGTAAAGCTGCTCCTCTTTTGCTAGCATCTCTGCTGGCTGAAATTCAATGAAGGTAAATACAGCTATGTTTTAACAAGTGCATTACATTCATTTAGCTGCAGGACTCTAGCAATATAAGACTGGCTTTCAAAAGATGATGAAAACTCATACTCAGCATGCACTTTAGACAACAGACAGACATTTTTTTTGTTGGGTAGGACAGTCCTCTCTGATAAACAACAGTTCAACTTGAATGAATTTCTTCTTCCTCTAAATAAAATGCCACTAGCTACCTTTATTTGACTTTCTAGAAAACCAGAAGCAGAAGCTACCTCATAATAATCAATCTGTCCTGCAAGAGATGAAAATACATAGTGCTCTTTTTTTCCCCATTAAAAATCTGTATTCATTTATCAACATTATATTAAAATACTAGTTGAAGTGGCTGTTAGGTATTCACTACAGTCAATTATGTATTAATTAATGTTCATTATTATTCCAACAAAACAAACCAAAATCAAACCAACCAACAAACAAAACCAAACAGTGAAGCAAAGAAAGAGCAGAAAGGCAGGAAACTGAAGAAATAACCTGTAGGTCATCCTATGCATTGCCTTGTTGGTACTGTGCTCCTCTCCGCAGCAGGTATCTGCCAGTGTTGTTTTCCTGCTGAAGTGCTTGCCTTACCATAACAGGCACTACTTATCAGTCTTGCTCTTTGAGCTTTGGGTCCTGCTTCTTATTGTAATTGGCTACTTTGAAATTCGGATAGTGTTTTCAGTGCCCTGGAAGTTATCTGCCTTATGAACAGCAATTAGGGGAGACAACTCTTTTGATTCTTGTGTCTGTTAACAGGATTCAACAAAGCAGATATATTAAGAGTCTGATTAGAGAGCTTTGGGGTTTTTAATTTTTTTTCCCCAAGTCCCAGAAAAGAAAGCAAAATATAAAAAGCGTTAAAAGTGTACAAATGTGTGAAACATATCATGAAAGTATAGCTCTGCAGTCATGTATAATAGAACTGATCCAAAAGGAAGATGAAGAATCAGTGTACCTCCTGAGATCGCTTCTGTATAGTGTGCAGATGAAACCAGCCACTGATTTGCTGTCTAAAGCAAGATACAGACCTGCAGAATTAGTCTTGTATCCTTTGTGTGGTCCAGAGAAAGGTAAGTGGACCTGCAGCAAGAGAAGCAGTGAGGCAAGCATGTTTAGTAATGAAAAATGGCAGAAGATTTCTAAGGCATTTTGATTAACTTCAGTGGTCTAAAATTTAAATCCAGAATATCTTCCTTCTCTCTGATCTTAAATGGTGATGTAGCGGTTCTACAGTCAATAAAATAAGAATGTTGAGTCTTCTTTCTGACTCTTTCTTTTTCTGAAAAATCTAGTTTTCAGATTCTTTCTACTTAATATTTTCTCTGTCTCCATGTAGAAGACCAAATAGTACCTGTGCTGGGAAATTTGAGGACACGGTATTTTTAGAGTCCTGAGACTTTGGAAATTCAGAGGCCTGACACTTTTCCCAAACCATTGAAGCATTTTTGTCACCTCATGACTAGATAAGTAGGTCAAATTTCTTTCCAGCTTAGAAGCAAATTGTACCTCTTTCAGAGCAAGTTATCTAATGGATAATTTGATCCTTAAGAGAGAAGTTACAGGTCTTCTGCATAAGCTTTTACATATTTGGTAATTTCCCCTTTGTCTCATTACATCTTTGTTGTTTCTATTGTAAAAAATGCCTTCTGCAAGTACAACAATGACATAATAAATGGCCTTTTATAAAAGGCTTAGGAATGTTGCATCTGCCATTAATGTATTTAAGGCAGGTGGGCTTTGGAAAATCAGATAAAGTAATTGTTGCCAAGGGAGGGAAGTCTTAGAAACATCTATTCTGTTGACCACTAACTGATTCAAACTGCTTACTTTTGCCATCCAAGTGGAATGGTGGCAAGCTATGGCAAGGGAGAATTAATAGCATCTCATTTAATGTAACTTTGTCATCTAAAGGATGAGCCTGTACACAAAAAAGGGTGTAAAATTGCCACCTCATTCCATCTTTCTTCCCTGACGCTATAGTTAGATGCCCACAGTTCACACTGATTCTTTTCATATGCATGGCAGAACTGTGACCTGCTGGTCAAACTAAAGGGCAAATTGGGACTAAACAGGAAATGGAAGAAGGGACAGGCATCCTGGGAAGTGTATAGGGATTTTCCCAGTTGTGTAGAGACGAGGTCAGGAAGGCTAAGGCACAGCTGGAACTGAACTTGGCAAGGATTGTAAAGAAAAGCAAGAAAGGCTTCTATGGGTTCCTAAACCAGAAAAGGAAAATTGAAGAAAGCGAACCCCCTGATGAGCAGCAATGGGGAAGCAGTAACAACAGATGCGGAGAAGGCTGAGATTCTCAACAGCTTTTTCTTCCTCAATTTTCACTGGCAGCCCCTCTGCTCATGGCTCTCATGTTGATGGCCCATGAGTTGGAGACCAGGGAACAAAAGAGAAGATGCATGACCACCTGAGGAACCTGAAGATACCAGTCCATGGGACCATATCTGGAGTCCTCAATAAGGGAAGGACATAGACTTGATGGAGTGGGTCCAGAGGAGGGCCATGAAAACAGCTGAGGTCTTGAACACCTCTGCTACAAAGACAGACTGAGGGAGCTCAGCTTGTTCAGAATGGAGAAGAGAAGGCTCTGGGAGAGACCTAATAGCAGCCTTCCAGTACCTGCAGGGATCCTAGAAGAAGGATGGAGAGAGACTGTTTACAAAGTCCTGCAGTAATAGGCAATGATTTCCAGCTAGAGAAGAATGATGAAGTCACAGCAGCAGTGTACAAGAGAAGGGCAACTGATGTCATCTACTTGGACCTGAATAAGGCATTTGACTCTGTCCCACATGACATCCTGGTCACCATACTGGAAAAACATGGACTTGATGGGTGGAGCACTGCTGGATAAGGAATTGGCTGGATGGTTGCACACAGAGAGTGGTGATCAATGGCACAGTGTCCACCTGGAGACCACTGACAAGTGGCATCCCTCAGGGGTCAGTGCTGGGACCAGTGATGCTTAACATCTTTGTCAGTGATATGGACAGAGGAATCAAGTGCACCCTCAGCAAGTTTGCAGGTGACACCAAGCTGTGTGGCACAGTTGACTTGCTGGAGGGCAGGGATGCCATCCAGAGGGACCTGGACAGGCTGGAGAGGTGGGCCCAGGCCAATCTCCTGACAGTCAACAAGGCCAAGTGTAAGGTCCTGCACCTAGGTTGGTGCAACCTCAAGCACAGATGCAGGTTGGGTGGTGAATGGCTGGAGAGCAGCCCTGAGCAAAAGGACCTGGGAGCCTGGGTCGAGGAAAAGCTCAACATGAGCCGGCAGTGTGCACATGCAGCCCAGACAGCAACTGTGTGCTGGGCTGCAAAAAGAGAAGCATGGCCAGCAGGGCAAGGGAGGTGATTCTCCCCCTCTACTCTGCTCTTGTCAGATCTCACCTGGAGTACTGTGTGCAGTTCTGGAGCCCCCAACACAAGAAAGACATGGAACTTTTAGAGTGAGTCCAGAGGAGGGCCATGAAGATGATCAGAGGGTTGGAGCACCTCTGCTATGAGGACAGGCTACAGGAATTGGGACCTACAGGAAGGCTGGGGAAGGACTACTTACAAGGTCTTGTAATGACAAGACAAGGGCTAAGGGGTTTAAACTTGAAGAGGGGAGATTTAAACTAGATGTTAGGAAGAAATTCTTTAAAATGAGGGTAGTGAAACACTGGAAGAGGTTGCCCAGGGAGGTTGTGGATGTTCCCTCCCTGGAGGTGTTCAAGGCCAGATTGGCTGAGACATTTAGCAACCTGTCCTAGTGGGAAGCGTCCCTGCTTATGACAGAGGGTCGGAACTGGATGTGCTTTGCGGTCCCTTCCAACCTAAACCATTCCATGATTCTAAGAGTAAATTTAGATTGGATATTAGGAATAAGTTCTTCACTGTGAGGGTGGTGGAAGACTGGCACAGGTTGCCCAAGGAGATAGCTGAGGCCTCATCCTTGGAGATATTCAAAGTGAGGCTTGACAAAGCCCTTTGCAACCTGATGTAGTTGAGAATTCCCCTCTTACTGCAGAGGGGGTTGGACTAGATGACCTTTGGAAGTCCCTTTCAACCAAAATCATTCTATGATTCTATGATTTTATGACTGCCCTTAAATTTCTAATCATAGCTTTGTGGAGTGAGGCCCTGTTATGCCTTCTCCTGTCATAGTGGTTCCAAGTACTCTACTGTTCCAATCCTTCTGTTCCAAGTACTCTTCTGAGTGTAGCAAGAAGATGTCCCTCTTACACATTGACCCAGAGAGCTCTGCTGTGCAGTCCAAATACTTGGTCCATCCTTCCTTTTTCCAGGAACTCACAGTAGTTGAAAAAAAGGAGTAACTGTACACGTCTTCGGTTTCACCATCGTGCAGGACAGAGCGCATGCTTGCCATTGTCCTGCTCTATTCTGGCATCTGTTTCTTACACACTGTGTAATTGTACATGCAGTAGTTAGAAGTTAGGATTCAGCTCACTCAGCCCACCCTGTAGCCCTCATCAGTATGTTAGTGAGTCTTCTTTATGTTGATGGGCTTCCATCTGGAGGCAAACGAACTCCAAGAATTTAAGAATTCCATCACTTAATCATCAGTTCTTCCTATACATACTCATAAAAGTTGACTCGCCCACTAGAAATAGTGTTTGGGGTCTTCTTTTTCTGTAAAGTGAAAAACAAAGACCCAGTGGCCACAGTCCACTGCTTCTCTATCTGATGTCATTAGTGATGGGCTTTGGAAGTAGTATTTTGTCTTCATTAATTCTGTCACATTAGTTTTAAGTTAAATGGATACAGCTCAGGAGATGTGAACTGTGTATTAGCTGTCACCCAGTCATTGTGTGTGTTTCCTCATGAAGATAACATTGCAAAAATACATCTCCTTCACTCCCCATCTCTTCCCCAACAGAAAGCAGTGTCTGGTTTTTTTTTTGTGGTAGTGTGTGCCTGGAGTGTCAAATCACTCTCAGTCTGTACAAATGGGAAGGAAGTGGAGACTTTGGTTTATTGTGTACCACTCGGGTTGTTCTATTGCTATCTTATCCTTCTTTTGTACCTTGAAAGCTCTAGAGAGTAGAGAGAGGAGTAAGTAATTAATTTAGTGTTTGGACTGAGCTTGTACACTAGAGTTTTGCTGTGTTCTGCTAGCTCTGCACATGTATTGCAGCAACATAAATCTAATTTATAACTGCAGCCCACAATGGCCAACCCTACTCATGCCTTCATATTCAGACGATCAATTTCAGAGCTGTACTTTATTTCTTCACAGAAATCTTTTGCTTAGCTACTTCAGGATTTTTACAGCAATTTATCTAGTGACAGTTATGTGGGTTCTTCCCACAAAGGTAAGGAAAAATCTTTTCTTACTAGAGAATTAAAGAAAAATAGAGAGTAACTACCCAATCAAGAGGTGAAATGGGGAGAATATTCTCTCTGTCTGTGTTGAAGAAATTAGGAGGAAAACACAAACACCTCCAAAATTCAGAATACATTTCTTATATAATTGCTTTTGATAGCTTCATCTATCTCTTAGTTGCCTGACACCTCTGAGGGTAAAGATCACATTTCTGGTTGCTTATACACTTGCCAGTCTCTAATGGTTTGTGCTTAAGTTTTCTATGCTGAGTCTCTGACTTAGACTGTCTTTGGAAAAAAATTGAATAAAAGTAGTTTGTCTGTTTCTGTGAAGAGGATTAGATCAAATTGTATTGGTTTAGCCCTGGGAAAGGAAAGGAAAAGAAAGGGAAAGGGAAGGGGAAAAGGAAATGGAAAGGGAGAGGGAAAGGGAAAGGGAAAAGGCAAAACACATCAAAAGCAGACAACAACCAAAACCCAAGAAACTAACAACCAAAACCTCAAAGAGTAAAACAAAGAGAAAATCTTGCAAAGTATTTGTTGAGAGGTGCTAAGCTGCAATGTTTTGGCAGAGGAACTCGAAATGAGGCAAGTGAGTTAGTTGCCTTGGTGACAGGAATGTGCTTTTTCATCTCCATGAAAAACTGGTTCGATCTGGCCAAGTTTTAAGCCTTTGAAAAATCTTATTCACATGCTCAGTAGAGACTTGTTAAAGTTTAGCAGCCAGTTCTCCAAAGACTATCTGCGCTGAATGTGTACACTGCTGGTTCAACTGAGGGGGGCTTCAGCCACAGTCACTGTTCCCACAGGCATTGGGGTATGATGTTGCTGTGTTTTGAGAGTTGAAAAAGGGAAGGAAGAAGGATTTGCTGACTAAAGGGATTGAAAATAAGGTTCAAAAACTTTGAGGACGGAAGAGAGAAGAATGATGTGGGCATGGCATGAGAAGATAGTCAGAAGGGAAGTGGTAGGGCATGTGCTGCTGGAAGTTAATCCTGCAACTTCTTGCTCTAAGTTCAGTAGTCCCCTGGTCATCGAATGTTGCAGAAGAGATGTGAAATGGATTAATTGCATGAAAAGAAAATCATGAAGTCTGTCTTCACAGTACTATTACAACTAATGTAGAATATTTGAGGCATGTGCCACAGCGAATGAAGAGGATCACTCAGGAATACTGAACAGCTGCGTTCAGTGAGGGCAATACATCCTGTGCACAGAACAAGGCTGAAGTCCTGTGGAAAAGTGGCATGTGGTAATTTAATAGAAGACTATATCATTTTACATAAGCACAAGGGGGCAGAATTAAGGCTCCGAAACCAATCCAGAACTAACTTTGTAGGCCTGACTCCTTTGAAAAGCTGAGGGGTTGAACAGTACAAATTAAAAGTACGACAAAGCAGCAGTTTCTTTCCATCCTGCAATAGCAAGTAACCAGTCAGAGAGAAAATCTGAACAGAGAAAACCACAGCGACACCTTTATGAATTTTCTGTTTGTTTGGGGATGTTTTTGCTGTTGGTTTGGTTTGTTAGGGGCTCTCTCTGAAGCTCTACAGCATGTCTTGAATGCTACTGCCTCGTGGATTTTTAGAGAGTCAATGGGTTGCAGCTTTGTGGACTCTACATGCCAAAATACCCTGCTGAAAAGTCCTTGATGAAAGCAGGCTTCAGCCCAAGCACCTTTCTAAGTACAACTGCAGCATGAGGAAAAAGGCAGCTTTTTAAACATGCAGCTCCAAACCACTGAATTTTAAATATCTCCTTAGGAACCTCGTAAAACATGGGTTATTGGCCTGGCAGGCTAGACGGTTGGACTCAGATGTGTAAACGTATCACTGAGGACGGTAGGAATTGCTGATTGCTTTTCACTGGTTCGTTTAAATGACAGAAGAAGAACTTGGTAGATATAAGCATGAACATAGATCTAATCTAAAATAAAAAACCTCTCTAGTGACCACTTTCAGGGTTATAAAACAAACATAGGGAAAAAAAAGGAAAAAAAAAAAGTAAACATTTAAGAAAACGTTTATGTCAGTGTTGCTTCTGCCAGCTTCTGACTCAAAAGTGGCAGAAACATGCTTCTTGAAGCCAAGGATTTTTTTTTCAGTAACATAATGTTTTGAATTAGTTTATCACTGAATGAGTGTCATTAACATTTACTTTAAGCGAAAGAACAGCTTTTATAGTGGCTGTGCTCTTCTGATTTGTCCCTTCTTGACAAACTATTTATCACAATGAATGCTTGCTCCACTGCCTCTTTGTTCCTGGTAAACACAGGCAAATTCTTTCTGGCAAAACCATATGGCTTGAACAAACAAACTGGAGTTATAACCCACCCCCCAAAAAGGCCAGATGAAACCTTACCGGGCCACAAAATGACCTCGTTCTTTTTGACTGAAGAAATGAAAAATTAAGATATTTGAATTTTCAGCTTCTCCTCTAGAAGTTTATAGAACATTGTAGTGCTAATTGTGTTGCCATCTTTCTGGCACGCATTTCAGTTAGATCAGCTCTGAGCTCATCCTGAAGTGAAGTTAATCCATTTCCTCCCTCCTGCTCACACCCTAGAAAAGAACAAGCAGACATTTCTCAAGCAGAAATGCAAGGATGTGGAAATAAATTCCTCACGTGGAAGATTAAGAAAAGTCAAGACCAGAGGAAAAAAAATTAAAAAATCCAAGAAAAGAAACAAAAGACATAAGGTGAAATTAATAAGGATGACCAAGCAGGATTGTTCTAAAATCATCATTCCAGTCTGGCTCTGTTTAAATGGTGTAGCATTTGCCAGGTGGATATTGTGTAAAGGTATTTCATTCACCCAAATTTAAATATGGAAATCTGGCACAAAGGTCAGAATCTGAAGTGGGTGAATATTAGAACAAAACCATAGCTTAGTACAAAGAGGAGTCAGGCCTGTCGTTTACATAGATTTGCATCAATTTTCTGTTGAGAAGTTCCACAAGTGAGCTCTAGGAGAGTCCTGACAGTGTGAATGCAGACCAGACATAACATAGCCAAAGGAACTGTTCTCCACTGCATTGACTGAAAATATGAACTGACCTCAGAGACATCAGTAGATCCAGACTTAGCCTCTCTATGCCCTATTGGAAAGCTATTTGTCAAGTGGATAGATAGCTCTCACAGATGTCTCTGCTATGAAACGGTCCTGGAGGGTTAGTGTGAGCCTGCAGGCGTGTTACCTATTGTTACCTCTGCTGCCGGAACAGCAGTCCTCTAGTTCCATAGGATTTCTCCTGTCCCAGTAATGAATGGAAGGTATTGACAAGTAAAAACAAACAAGAATAAATACAGGCCAGAACTGTAGTCATATTTACATGCTTTCCAGTATGTCCCTAACACTTCTCTTCAGGAAACTAAATATCCACCAAGATGTCCAGTTGGATGCAAACTTATGCCATGAGGTATTAAAAATATCATCCCCTGTCATCCTTAGAATTCAAATCCAACAGTTTATTCAAGGAGGGATTTGCTACTTAATAACAGTATTTTCCAGTAATAGTAGTGTAATGGCATTGTCCAGCAGAGCAGGGGAGTTACAGGAAATAGTATTACTGGTAGAACCTTTGCAAGAGAATGGCGTGAAGCCTCTGAGGCATGACTGCTGAGCCACTTTTTAGGAAACAATATCTCCTCTACTATCAAGATTAAAGAATTTAGAGAAAGGCCTGATCCTGTTTCTTTTGTCCGTGGTAGGATGAGATGAGCTGGCCTACGACTTGCCTGTGCCTGTCTCTACATACTAAATTGTTTCTGTATTTGGTCAGTAAAATATGAGTATTCCTTTTTTACACCTGAGTGACTTCGTGCATCATCAAATGAAAGTGAACAGAAAACACCTAAAAGAAAAAAGCGTTTGTGTGTATGTGATATCTGCTATTACTTAACCAAAGTACTGGGAAGGAGAGTGGTCGTGATTATAATTTTTCCCCTCAGATATTTGTGTGCACATGTTTGATCACAGGCTACGAAAAAATATCTCTGACAGTAAACATAACTTTACAGAGCCCCTGCAGATATTTGGACCTGGATGATTCCGGTCTAATGTCTTGTTTTGTGGTGTCATGTTGGCAGTGAAAAAAAACCCCAACTTTTGGTGAGTTTATAAGGCAAAGATAATGTCAGTGTCTGAGGTGAAGGGAATCTGAGGTGACAGTTTAAGATTCTTTCATTAACAATGCTGAGTTACATTTTACAATGAGTTACATTTTGAGACTGCTGCTCTTGTGAACAATATGAGCAATATGTAATGGTAAATTTGCATAGATCTTTTGAAAACATTACATGATGTGAAGACTGAAAGTATTAATAATGGTTGTCCTGTGACAAATTTACTTTCAACAATGCAAACCTATGGATTGTTTAGCCTGGAGAAGAGGAGGCTCAGGGGAGACCTTATGATGTCTACAACTGCCTGAGGGGTGGTTGTAGCCAGGAGGAGGTTGCTCTCTTCTCTCAGGTGGCCAGCACCAGAACGAGAGGGCACAGCCTCAGGCTGCGCCAGGGGAAATTTAGGCTTGAGGTGAGGAGAAAGTTCTTCACTGAGAGAGTCATTGGCCACTGGAATGGGCTGCCCAGGGAGGTGGTGGAGTCGCCGTCTCTGGAGCTGTTCAAGGCAGGATTGGACGTGGCACTTGGTGCCAGGGTCGAGCCTTGAGCTCTGTGGTAACAGGTTGGACTTGATGATCTATGAGGTCTCTTCCAACCTTGGTGATACTGTGATACTGTGATTTTAATTTTAAAAATATACATTTTTACTTTCCCACCTTGGCCAGCAGTCACTCTAAACCATAGATGTGTTTATAGAAAATAAAGTGCTCAGCAACAATGATCAACCCATAGTTCTCACGATGTCTCAGACTATGACAAAAGACTAGTTGATTTTAATGTGCATGATCTGTATACTTCTGACAAAAACCAGCCTTTATTTACACTGTCTTCTGTTCCTTTGAAATGTTTTCCTTGGCTTTCTAGTTGGTAAGCACACACACACTTTATATATGCAGGAAGCCAAATAATATCTCTTAGACAATGCCATTTCCTAAGCAATTTAATTGGATTACTTTCAAGTTTTACACCAGAAACTAATAGCATTGATAAAAGCAATTGAAATTTGAGACTAGGTCCAATTTCCTGACTATTTCCCAAGATTATTGCCTCTCTTAGATGCACTCAGAGGGATTAATTTGCCAGATAAACTCAAGAACACTCTTTGGTATTAGAAGGATTCAAAACACAATTAATTTGCAGATCATCCCTGAATGTTAATGAAATCTTTCCTATTAATGAAATACAAGAGTTAAGTTGATGGCAACAGAGACTATGATCTTGCCGGTGTAGATCAATTATGTCTTTTTAACAAGGCCTGGTCAAAAAGGGTATAGTTGTAATGAGGGTATACAAAGCTGAGGAGGGATTGCAGACATGTGGAGACTATCTTTGTAAATCTGCTGGTCCTACTGAAGGAGGTTTTGCCTGGCCATGGCATAGATTTCAGATGCAAAGAAAAACTACTTTCTAAATATAATTAAAGTTGAATCTTTCTTAATGTTTTAAAACATTCACTAATTATCTTTCTCTCTAAGAAACATGTCAGCACTGAATTCAGATTATTCTGCAAGGATGCTGTGATTTATTTAACCTTGAGATGAACCTTCACTTGTTTGTTTGTTTTTTTTACACATTTCTACAACACAAAACTTTAAAAAAATACATATATATTAATTAGCCAAACTAGGATTAAGGAACACATAATAGCCTGATGTTTGACATAACTCCTGGATGGCTGCTACAGTGTTTTAAGTTTGGAAAAAGCCAAATGATATACCAACATGAAGAATCCACTTCCTGCTTATGCTTGTATACACATCTATACACTATACATATGCACTAACACAGGTCCTGCATCAGATTTTGCAAATCACCTATTTAAGTCATTAGGAAATTAGTTTTATGGACCATTGCTCACAGCTGTCTTCCTTGTACCTTCAGTATGAATAAGCAAAGGCCTTACATTTTCACCACTGAGCTGAAATGCCATATATTGGTCCATTAAGCTGTCTAACTCACAGTCATCACTCAGCTTCTTATTTTGAATGAATAGCCTTGGGAAAATGCTTCTTCCTCAAAAAAAGTAACTAGAGAAAGTAAATCTATTTTTTTTTTTTTGAGGAAAAAAGAAAAAAAAACAACAACCAAATCAAAACCAAACCAAAACCAACCAAACAACCAAACACACACACACAAAAAAAAAAAAACACCAAGAACGAGGCAATGTGGAACAAATGCAAGGGAAACCAGACAAAGGGAACTCTATTTCAAGGCATGGGGGATGAGTTTTGCTAATTTTACATGAATAGCCTCCAGCTGCGTTTATGCACAGCAGGGTGTGGAGGAGGTGTTTCTTTATACTGATGTATAGTAAAATTCAGTCTCTGTTTAGAAGTCCAAAGAATGCAAAGAATCTAAAGTCCAAATGGAGGTGAATGCATTGACTTCAGTGGGGCTGCAGGGTATGAATTTGTTTTACTAGGATTACTCACATGATTGATCTGCAAAGAAGTAATTAATACAGAAAGAATGTCTGGAAACATGATTTGTTATTTCAAGTCAAAGTGAATCACATTTAATGTTCCCAAAAAGCTTGACTAAGGAAACTGCACAAAACAGTCAGAAAATCCTCAGAAACAAAATAAAATCAATAGATATTTCAGGTGACCAAACTGTAAGCTTAACCACTGTTGTTGTTAAGTAGAACATAAAATTCATAGAATCCTACCAAAATCCATGGAATGTTCACAGTGAGTTCGAGAACAGAGTTGGACCCTTCATTGTCAGGACAAAAAGACAAACATGTTAAATAGCTGCATTAACTGGTCATTTCATTACTGGTAATGAATTGTCAACAGTTAGCTTAATGAGAACTCTACCTCGGCTGTCTTCTCTTGACCAGAGAGGTTGTAGGTTTCTCATCCCTGGAAAGATTCAAGTTCAGGTTGGACAGAACTCCGAGCAACCTTATCTAACTGAAGGTAGCTCTACTCACTGCAGAGCTATTGGCCTAGATGACTCTGAAAGTTCTTTCCCAACCCAAAACATTTTAAATTTGTGAAAGATAATCTTCTGTGAGACCTCTTGAATTATGTGTTGTTGACAACTTCTAACAGGAGCTCATACACTTTTTTAGTCTTAATTTTATTTGGTTGTGATAGCATGTAAGCGTTTGGATTGTTTTTATCATAATGGGACAACAACCTCAAAGACATCTCTTCTAATGCCATATAACATCAAGGGGGAAAGTGTGTATGAACCCTCAGCTGTATAGACTGAAACAACTTCACTCCTTCACTTGTAAAAAAGTTTGTTATCCTTTTGTACAAACCTTTTGGTCTGGCAATTCTGTTGTAGCAGTGTTCAAATCCTTGCATCAAACTTTATGATGTAGTTTTATGCAGTTGGGTGCACTGGAAAAAATGAAGTCTTTGTACTAGGAGTGCTTATTGGGGTGCTGAGCTCAACTGAAGACTCTGAGAGCTTATGTAATGTAAATTACTGCCAAATGACTAGCCCGGCAGCTGCTGTCGAAAAGCACAATGATGGAATGTCATCGTTGTCACATACTTGCACTATTTAAGAGAGCATATCTCAAAGTATGATGCACATTTATATGAATTACTATTGAAATACTATTGTTAAGAGTATGGTAGGAGTACTGTAGTGTTTCTGTCTCACTATGTTGCCTTTTCCCACCAATACAGCTTGAGAGTGGCAGGAGAGTGGCAGGTCTCAGCTTTTTTATTATATTACACAGGAAACAGTCTCTGAAATCCACATTTCCAGTTTTCAAGTGTTAAATAGCACTGTAGCAATTACTTTGGCACTCTGAAGAAACGTGGCTTCCAGTCAACTGAAAACAAAAACACTTTGGCTGACAAAGCCAGACTTCACCACTGATGCTTTCAGGATCAGTGATTTTAAGGATTTTCTGGAGTACAAAATGTTGGACTGAAGTTTAGAGCTCAAATATCAGATACAAAAATTACTGGGGGACAGAGTAACAGATAATACAACTGCCCTGAGCCCAGAGACAGCTGAAGGCAGTTACAGCTCAGCCTCTTGCCCAGATCCAGCTACCTGGAAGCATAAAAATTCCTCATCAGCTCCTTGTAGACCTGTGGTTTTTTTGCTAGTTTCCTGCTCGGTTCTGCTATACACTATCTTTCTTCAGGCAAATTAGACTGAAGGCAAATGTTATTCTCTTCTTTCTCATCCTGTTGCTAATAGATGTGTCAGAAAATGCTGCTACCTGCAGAAATTGCTGCGGTATGCAGAAATCCTTTCTCTGTTGGTACTATTAATTCTGGTTTTTTTTTGCCACAAATTCTGAAATTTTCATTTGATATTGAGTTACTTTCAGATATGCTATGTCCCTCTGATGTGACAAATTTACTTGCTTTTCTGTGGTGGTGCACCAATCATCTTGTTTACTGTTCCAGAATAGTCTAAATATTGTTGTTCGTTGAGGGTTTTTTTTTTTGTTGTTGTTGTTTGGTTGGTTTTGTTTGGTTGGGCTTTTTTTTGTGTGTGTGCTTTTGGGTTTTTTTTTTAAGAGGTGCAGAGCCCTTGCTAAGAAAGAAAAAAAAAAAAAAGGGCAGTAAAAGTCATAAATTTTGGAAATTTTATCAGCCCTGTGAATCTGCAGAACAAATCGTCCTTCTACTTGAAACATCAAAGCTTTCCCTATGAACTACAGCTTTTGTTTTTAGCATTAATATGAGCCAAAGTACTTTTTTAAAGAGTTTCTGTTTCACTGGGAGGCTGCTTGGTGAACGAAATGATAAAATGACCATGATTAGAACCATTAATAATAAAAGATACCGACTATATTTTTATTTTGCCTATAGCTTTCAAGGTGCCATAAATGCTTTATATGAACTTAATGTACGGAAGCATGTGGAAGGACCTAGCGCAAAAAATGCAGTTCCAGCACTCTCAAGGCAAAATCCAACTTTTCCTGTACATAGGCAGCGTTAGACTCAACAGCTTGCCCTTCCCTGCTTGCAAAGGTTGAGCTCTGAGCACATTAAAAAAGCAAACAACTAACCAAAAAGTACCCACAAAAAAAAAAAACAACAAAAAGTCCCCTTCTCTTGGTGGAGCTGATCTGAAGCCTAGTAAGACACGAAATCTTTTGGCAAATGTCCTTTGGACCTGTTTCAGTACTCAATGATTGAACTGATTTTCCCCACCCCAGGTGTATACAAGCCCTGTAATATCTCAACAGGGGCTCTTAACAAATTACAACCTCTGTTTACAGACAGCATGTAAAGAAAGTAGTTGTATTTCTGTGCTTGTAAGGAGGATAAAGTTGTTCTGTTGAGATTAAAGCCCCCCAAGGACCTGAATTCTTTTGTGTACTGAAAACACCTCCTGCAAATTCCTCGCTTTAATAAGCAGAGATTAATTCCACAGTAAAGAGAAGTTCTCCACATATTCTGGCTTTGCATGTGTTGATCTCAGATGTGCTCTTGCTTTCCTGGCTTGTGCAGAACAGCTGTTGATACTTGACTGATGCTAGTTTGAGGAAGGGCCAGCAGAGATGACAGAGTTTCATGATCAGCTGAAGCTGATGGAGTTGCCAGTGAGCTGTTAGATTACCTTGTGCTAAACTGGTTGTGACAAATAGGAAACATGTTTGCAAAGTCAGTGTTGTAGGAATTAGGTCAGAAAACAAGGCCAAACTTGTCCAAAGCAGCTGGACAGCTCTTTGCAAATAATTTGATGGATCCTGGTAATTCATAGTGGTGTTGGCTTGAAATCAGCTGGTTACTGATCCTTTTGCTGCAGTGGCTGACACTGGAAACAGTATGTGTATGGTGACTCACAAGAATGCTTTTTTTATTACCACATTCTCTCAGGTAAGAAAGCAAAAGTTTTTGTCCTTCCTACTTTGAGTCCACCAAACTCATTCTGACTGCTTCTTTCTATGAATCCTGGTCAAACAATCCATTGCACTAACCAAACTCCAAGGAAGACTTTACTGTTTAGAGTACAATTGACTTAGCTATTGAGTGTTACACAATTACAGAAAAGACAAAAACAGAAGAAATATGGCAGAGAGGAAAATAGTTTGCTTACTTTTCTGGGGAAAAGTTGGAAATAGCATTTAGATTATTTCTGATTTAACAGGGATGTTTCTTTAGGTTTTGTTACCGTGAAAACTGGCAGATAATTCTATTTTAAGGCGACAATAAAGGTGAAAAGCTGACACCTGTTAACAGGAGACGAAACACACAACCTCTTAATAAACTGAATCATCAGAAAGCTGCGCTGTTCATCTTACTGTATAATAATGAAGAGTGTAACAAAGTTAAACCGACACTCTTGTGTGGTTATGAGCTCTACTTATAAATGTACTCAGAACAAGTAGGAGTTCATCACCCTTGCTTTACCTCAGTGTTCCTGATAACCATAAGAAAGGTTCCTTGTTTCTCTCTAGATGAATTTACTTCACTTAAGATTGAACCTCACCCTCTCATCTTTCATTCTTCTTTCACAAAGCCTGTGCAATGTTCACATCTTGTTGCTTTGTGACCTTAATTAACCCATGACAATGTAAATAACTAAAGAGTTTGCATAGAAAAAGCAACTATTTGCTGTGATGTTGGTACATGATACCTTGAAAGAAAGTGAAAGAACAATCTGAAAAATTAAAGCATTTTCCCTGGGAAGGTGTGGGACCAGACCTCCTCACAAAGGATGAACAAAAGGCAGCAGCAAAGAGCAGAGAAGAGGAAAGGAGCAGAGAAGAGGCAGATACTGGGCCGTATCTGCCATAGCTTTCACGTTTATGCCCTGGTGATCTCTTCCACAGCATCCCAAAGACAATATGCAGCATATGTGGCCTGCTCAGACTGCAGTTCACCCTGGGGCAAGACGAGCCATTGCTAAATAGAGCATTTGTTTAGACCTAATGTACTATCTCCTACTTCAGAGTAATTTTTCACCTGGCTGTTAAACTTTCCTGAAAGGTGTTCACCCAGAGGCTGTTTCCATTTGAATGAGAAATACCTTTCCCTGCCCTTTGCCTTTTCAACTCTGTCCCAAGGAGAACTGAAAATAATGTTCAGAATTCAAAACATTTACTTAAATTAGATAGAAATCTCCAGCACTTGATTACATCAAAACATCAATTATCAGTATCTTTTTCTAATCTTGTACATAAGTGACCGATAAATATTATGTACCAAAAAACTGAAATCATTTCCTAGCTCTGTACTTGAAACAAATCCTGCAGCAGTTCTGTTTTCAGATCCCTAGTGTTTAAGAAATAAGTTCTATAAGCCAAAGAGAACATGTAATCAGAAAAGAGTAAGCCTTTCAATCAGATTGCTTCATTATTTTTTTTAATTAAAAAAAAAAAGAAAGGAATATTTTGGTTCTTTAGTGCATCCCATTTTCTTAGCTCAAATAATAAAACTTCTGTCGACAGGCAAGCACATTTGTTTATCTGTGGTGACTTGTGAATGACTATTTAGTTGAACTGATTTGTTCTCATTTCTACAGATGCCAGTGAAGAACAAGATTTAACTGTTCAAGAACACAGACACAATCTTTTTTTGTTTTGTTTTGTTTTTTTCCCAGTACAATATACAGCTCTTCAAACCTTGTAAATAAGTACTTCATATCTCTCATTCAGAGCCTGGGTGACAGAAGAGGTAGCCTGCGACAGAATAATTTCTTTTTCAAGGAAAACAGAATGGCAAACTATTTCAGCAGAGTGATTTTGTGAAGAGGTTGACTAGGGCTCTTCACAGTCCATTGTAATCGTTTGGGGGTCAGTTTTGTTGTTTTTTTTTTTTTTTTTAACTGCAACCAAGTCCATGTGATAGAAGAAACTAAATTTCTGTCTTTTTCCCCGCCTTCATGAAACTGTCATATTTCTGCAATAGGTGACACCATTTTCCTCCCAACTGGCCTCCTGAGCTGGCAGGTGGAGCCAGGGACCATTATAGTTCCCCCTAATCCATGAGGAGGAGGTAAGGGACCTGCTGAGCCACTTGGATCCTCACAAGTCCATCCTAGGGTGCTGAGAGAGCTGGCAGATGAGCTGGCCAAGCCACTCTCCATCATTTATCAACAGTCCTGGCTCACTGGAGACGTCCCTGAAGACTGGAAGCTGGCCAATGTGATACCCATCCACAAGAAGGGTCGAAAGGAGGAACCAGAAAACTACAGACCTGTCAGCCTGACCTCAGTGCCAGGCAAGGTCA
>WAAF01016061.1:0-10361 GCA_013400475.1 Tricholaema leucomelas
TATTGTTGATGTTGTTGTTGCTGTTGCTACTGTTGTTATCATTGCTGTTATTGTTGTTATTACTGTTACTGATGTTGTTACTATTATTGTTGATGTTGCTACTGTTGCTATTGTTGCTGTTGCTGAAGTTGTCGTTGTGGCTGTTGTTATTGTTGCTGCTATTGTTGTTGTTTCTGTTGTTATTGTTGTTGCTGTTTTTACTGTTGTTATGGTCTTTGCTGTTGTTGCTGCTGTTATTGTTGCTGCTATTGTTGTTGTTTCTGTTGTTATTGTTGTTGCTGTTTTTACTGTTGTTATGGTCTTTGCTGTTGTTGCTGCTGTTATTGTTGCTGCTATTGTTCCTGCTGTGGCTATTATTGTTGTCGCTGCTGTTGTTGTTATCGTTGTTGCTGTTGTTATTCTTATTCTTGTTGTTGAAATTGTTTATCATTATTATTATCATTATTAAATTGGAGAATACATATAAGGTTTACAAGAATAAACTCCCTGGCAGTGGACAGACATAAGAGGCTCTGCCAGCACCTTTCCCTTGGTACCTTCCCAGGGTAAAAAGCACAGAAGAACAGATTCATAGGATGTTTTTTTGTTGGAAGGGACCTTAAAGATCATCTATTTCCAACCCCCTTGCCGTGGGCAGGGACACCTTCAGCTAGCCCAGCTTGCTCCAAGCCTCATCCAACAGGACCGTGGATACCTCCAGGGAGGGAGCATCCATGACCTCCCTGAGCAGCCAGTTCCAGCATCTCCCCATCCTCAGTGTCAAGAATTTCCCCCTAATCTCCAGTTTCTATCTACCCTGCTCAAGCTTCAATCCATTCCCTCTCATCCTATCACAAGAGCCTCATAAAAAGTCCCTGCCCAGCTCTCTGCTGATGTCATGTTACACAGGTTTTATCAGAGTGAAAAAATAGAGGAGAGAGCTTCAGCACTGCAATGTTAAGATATTTGGAGTTGCTTTGACTTCATCTAACTCCAACAGTGAATTATTTTTCCTGGTTGTTAAGTTCTTGACTCTCTGAATTGGCTTTTCTTTGTCCTTATGTCTTCAGAATAATTCAGCTAAATAAAAGCACACAGGGCAGAGGCAACAGAGGAGAAGGATATATCCTATAGAAGATTCATTGCCTTAGAATGGAGTGGAAGGGAACTGCTGGCAGAGGTGGAAGCAGAAAGCTCTTTGAAAGGCTACGCTGAGATCGAAGCAGCTGATCCTACACTTTGCTGCTGTGCAGCACTTTGAGAACTAAGCATGCACTTAGCTGTAAGCACATGGAGAGTCCCAGAGGAGCCTTTGTTATTCTCTGCTTCAGTTGGTTACAGTCATGAATGTTTTGCAGCCCTGAGCGGCTCTGAATTCGTGGATCTGGTGTGGGGAGGGGGTCGGCAATAAGCACAGACTCCAGTCAGGGGAATTGGAATAGATCTCTCAATGTGGTTTGGTTCATGTCTCATTTCCTGTGCTGCTGTAAGGAAGGAAAAGAGCAACAGAAATAGAAGCATGGGAAGGGAGGGGAAGGAAGGGGAAGGGAACAGGAAAGGGAAGGGGAAGGGGAAAGGGAAGGGGAAGGGGAAAGGGAAAGGGAAAGAGAAGGGGAAAGGGAAGGGGAAAGGGAAAGGGAAATGAAGGGGAAAGTGAAGGGGGAAGGGAAAGGAAAATGAAAATGAGAAGGGAAAGGGAAACAGAAAGGGAAAGGGAAATGGAAAGGGAAAGAGAAGGGATGGGAAGGGAAGGTTATGGGAAAGGGAAGGGGAAGGGAAGGGGAAAGGGAAAGGGAAATGGAAAGGGGAAGAGAAGGTTATGGGAAGGGAAGGTTATGGCAAAGGGAAGGGAAGGGGAAGGGGAAAGTGAAGGGGGAAGGGAAAAGAAAATGGAAATGAGAAGGGAAAGGGAAATGGAAAGGGAAAGGGGATGGGGAAGGGAAAGGGAAATAGAAAGGGAAAGGGAAGAGGAAAGGGAAAGGGAAAAGAAAGGGAAAAGAAAGGGGAAGGGAAAGGAAGGGAAAGGGAAAAGAGAAGGGAAAAGGAAAGGGAAAGGGAAATGGGAAGGAATAAAGAAGAAATAAGGAAGGAATGATTTTGGAAGGGATCTGGAAGGCAGGAATTCAGAAAGATGGAAGGGAGATAAGAATAAGGAAAAGAATAAAAGGGCCCAGAGCAAACTCCTTTTGGCCCTGCTTAAAGCAGAAGAAAAAGAGCTCTCGGACAACCAAGCCACTATCAGGTCTCAGTTTTCCATCACTTCTGGATTGCCTCCTTTCAGGTCATTCAGCAGAGTAGGCAAGCAGAGCAGGCTTGTTTTGTAACCTCTGCCATGCTGGGAGGACAAAGCTCCAGGAACAAGTTGGCTCCTTCTTGCTTCCTTAACTCCATGCAAACTTCCACCTCGTGCACACACTTGCAAACTCCAACGACAATGCCCTTTTTTTTCCCCCCAGAACAAAGCCTTTTTTCTTTGGGAAAGAAAATTCCCCTGGGAAACAGTCTCTTCTCTAACCATTTATCACCATGTTAAGCTTCTCCTCATGGAATGGAAGAAGTTCCTTGCAGGGTTGAAGTGGGCTGGTGATGACAGTGGTGTTGGATTTATGGGCAGGTATCGACAGGAAGCATGAAAAAATACCTCAAGCTGAAGGTGATTTATGAGGTATCAGTCCCCAGCTACTGCAAATTGAAGTTTATATAGACTTGTAAAAATTATGGTGTGTAGCAGGACTTTTAAACCAGCATTTGAAAGGGGTAAGGATGAGAGATGTAGTTCTTGAGAATGAACAACAAGCATGAGACAGAAAAGTGTAATGGAAATATGATAAATACATAACAGAAAGTGCACAAAGGGAGGAGGGGGAGAGCTCAATAAAGAAATCATGATGAGTTAAGGCTGTGGGACAGAGTGGCTGGAGAGCAGCCAGGCAGAAATGGACCTGAGGGGACAGCTTGACAGCCAAACATGAGCCAGCAGTGTGTCCAGGTGGCCAAGAAGGCCAATGGCATCCTGGCCTGGATCAGGAATAGTGTAGCCAGCAGGACCAGGGCAGTCCTTCTGTCCCTGTGCTCAGCACTGGTTAGGCCACACCTTGAGTAAGTTGCAGCAAAGGAGGTTCCACCCTACCCCAACACAAGGGGGAACTTCTTTACTGTAAGGGTCCCAGAGCACTGGCACAGGCTGCACAGAGATGCTGTGGAGTCTCCTTCTCTGGAGACTGTCAAAACCTGTCTGGATGTGTTCCTGTGTGATTTGTGTTAGTATTGTCCTGCTCTGGCAGGGGGTTGGACTCGATGATCTCCTTGGGTGCCTTCCAACTCCTAACACCCTGTGAGCTGTGATCACTGTGCTCTGTTATGAGGAGAGCCTGAGGGAGCTGGGGCTTGGAGGGGGGAGAGGAGGAGACTGAGAGGTGACCTCATCAATGGTTATAAAGATGTTCAGGTGAGTGCCAGGAGGCTGCAGCCAGGCTCTGCTGGGTGATGCCCATGACAGGACAAGGGCAGCGGTGGAAGCTGAGGCATAGGAAGTGCCATGGAAACAGGAGGAGCAATTTTTCCCTGTGAGGGTGACAAAACCCTCATCTGTTCACCATCTTCATGCCAGCAGAGCCAGGCTCTGCTCAGTGATGCCTGCGACAGGACAAGGGCAGCGGTGGAAGCTGAGGCACAGGAAGTTCCATAGAAACATGAGGAGGATTTTTTTCCCTATGAGGGTGACAAAAGCCTGGAGCAGGCTGCCCAGGGGGGCTGTGGAGTCTCCCTCTCTGGAGATATTCCAAACCCAACTGGATGTGTTCCTGTGTGATCTGCTCTAGGTGATCCTGCTCTGGCAGGAGGTTGGACTGGATGAGCTTTGGAGGTCCCTTCCAGCCCCTAACACTCTGTGATGCTGTGACCATTCACTGGGGGAACCCAATTGCTAACACAGGCTCATACATCTAACTTTCAAGAAGCCATAATAAAGTTGAACTTTACTTTGGATTTAACCTTTATAAGAAATTCTCTCCAGTATTTTTTCCCCCCTGTCAGTTTTGTTTCCAAGCACAAGAAACTGGACCAGTTGCCCTCTTAGCCTATGTACATTGCTTGACTTGTCAGAAGATGCTGGTTTGGCTTTACACAAGGCTGGCTGATAAAATTTAGAATCGTAGAATCAGTCAGGGTGGGGAGGGACCACAAGGAGCAGCCAGTTCCAACCCCACTGCCATGCCCAGGGACACCCTACCCTAGAGCAGGCTGCCCACAGCCTCAGCCAGCCTGGCCTTAAACACCTCCCTTCAGGGAGCTGCAGACAGCAATGAGCTCTGCCCTGAGCCTCCTCTTCTGCAGGCTGCACACCCCCAGCTCCCTCAGCCTCTCCTCACAGGGCTGTGCTCCAGGCCCCTCCCCAGCCTTGCTGCCCTTCTCTGGACACCTTCCAGCACCTCAACATCTCTCTGCAATGGAGGAGCCCAGAACTGGACACATTACTCAAGGTGTGGCCTGAGCAGTGCTGAGCACAGGGGCAGAAGAACCTCCCTTGTGTCCTTCTGACCACACTGCTCCTGATCCAGGCCAGGATGCCATTGGCTCTCTTGGCCACCTGGGCAAATGCTTAGAAGCTTTTGCAAGCAATTGTGTGGAAAATTAATAACCTGTAAGCTGCTACTTTTCTTTCTTGTTTTAATCTCTTTTTCTTCTTTGTATTTCCAGCTGCTGTTTATCAGCACTCAGGCAGCTGATAAAATGGGATTTAGCAGACAGTGTTGTAAATGCATGGAGAAGCCAGAAGCTGAGTTAAAGACATAGGATGTGCTTGGGGTCAGGAAGAACCAAATACTGGTGAAGCTATCCTGGAAATCAGACTTTGCTCACCAGCAGAGCTCACCTCTACTTTCTTCCTCTTTGAGAACAACAAACATGAACTCAGATATCTGTACTCACTAAAGAATTCCCCTGTAAGCAAGAGAACCAAAATGCAATCACAGTCACAGAATGGTCTGGCTTGGAAGGGACCCTTCCAAGGACCCCTTGGTCCAACCCTCTCTTCACTCCTCCACTAGAGCAGGCTGCCCACAGCCCTGTCCAGCCTCACCTTCAGTATCTCCAGGCATGGGGCCTCGATCACCTCCCTGGGCAACCTGTTGCAGTGTTCCAGCACCTTCCTAGTGCAGAACTTGTTCCTCACATCCAATTTCAATCTGCTCTGCTCCGGTTTGCAGCCATTGCCCTCGTCCTGTCCCTGCAGGCCTTTGCAAACAGTCTCTCTGCAGCCTTCTTGTAGCCCTTTCAGGCACTGGCAGGCTGCTATTAGGTCTCCCTGAAGCCTTCTCTTCTCCAGGCTGAACACCCCCAGCTGTCTCAGCCTGTCCTTGTAGCAGAGTTGCTCCAACCCCCTGAGCATTTTCATGGCCTCCTCTGGACCTGCTCCATCAGCTCCATGTCCTTTCTATATTGAGGACTCCAGACTTGGACACAGTACTCCAGATGAGGTCTTCCCAGAGCAAAGTGGCAGAATCTCCTCTCTGGATCTGGTAGCAGTGCTGCTTTTGGAGATGAGCTTAGCCAAATTCTGTCTGCTCTTCCTCCTATTAAGGCCACCTCGTTGAGGAGGGGGGTGGGGAATAAAAGGAAGAGAGAAAAAAGAAAGAAAAAAGAGAGATAAAAAAGTAAAAGTGAAAGAGCTGAACCAAGATGGAGTCCAAGTTGAAGCGGGTGAGGGAAGTGCCACAGATGCAAGATGTGTTCTGCACATTAACTTGATAAAGTGAGGTAGGTACAGATCTGAAAGCCACAAAATCCTGGTCTGATCTCTCTATCTTGCTCACTTTACTGCTTTGAATCCCTTGGATTTCTTGCTGCTTCAGCGTGCTGACACAGCTCCTGAACCATGACTAATCTCTGTAAGAGTGGAGTATCAGCTTGCATGAGCTATGGCTGCTGCTTGCTGGAAAAGCAGAATGAAATAGAGAAAAATCAAAGCATCTTCTCAGCAGAAGGACCAGAAAGAGACAAAGGCAAGTCTGTTGCTGACACCAAGCTGGGAGGCTTGGCTGAAACAGCTGCAGGCTCTGCAGTCATCCAGAGAGACCTGGGCAGACTGAGAGCTGGGCACAGAGGAACCAGAGGAGGTTCAGCAAGGACAAGTGCAGAGTCCTGCACCTGGGGAGGAATAATAAACTGCAGCAGTACAGGCTGGGAGGTGACTGCTGGAGAGCAGCCCTGTGGAGAGGGACCTGGGGGTGCTGGTGGCTAACAAGTTAGCCATGGCACAGCAATGTGCCCTTGTGGCCAAGAAGGCCAATGGGATCCTGGGCTGTATTAGGAGGAGTGTGTCCAGCAGATCAAGGGAGATTCTCCTCCCCCTCTGCTCTGCCCTGCTGAGACCTCATCTTGAATGCTGTGCTCAGTTTTGGGCTCCCCAGTTGAAGAGGGACAGGGATCTGCTGGAGAGGGTCCAGCAGAGGGCTACAAGGATGATGAGGGGACAGGAGGGCATGGCTGATGAGGAGAGGCTGAGGGACCTGGGGCTGTTTAGTCTGGAGAAGAGAAGACTTAGAGGGGAGCAATGGGTGTAAGTTGCAGCAAAAGAGGTTCTGCCTCAACACAAAGGGGAACTTCTTTACTGTAAGGGTCCCAGAGCACTGGCACAGGCTGCCCAGAGAGGTTGTGGAGTCTCCTTCTCTGGAGCATTTCAAGGACCATCTGGATGTGTTCCTCTGTGATCTGTGTTAGATAGTATGGTCCTGGCAGGGGGGTTGGACTCGATGATCTCTTTGGGTCCCTTCCAACCCCTACCATCCTGTGAGCCTGGGATCCTATAAATGACCTTTAACTCAGAAATGTGCTCAGAAAATGACTCCAGCAATTAACAACTATGCATGGTCAGATCAGATGTGAACCAGTGTGGAGAGAGGGGAAGAGCCAAATTCCACCTGGCTACAGCCTCCCTTCAGGGAGCTGCAGACAGCAATGAGCTCTGCCCTGAGCCTCCTCTTCTGCAGGCTGCACACCCCCAGCTCCCTCAGCNGTCATGAGCACAGTCAGGGACTGGAATCATCTCCCAAGAGACACAGTGGAGGCCTCTGCACTGGACAGTTCCAATACTCATCTTGCCAGGCTGCTGGGGCAGCTCATTTCAACTGCATTATCATCTAGAAAGTTTGGAGCAGATGATCCTTGGGGTCCCTTCCAGCCAGGCACTTTGTGATGCTGATTCTGTGATTCTGATATTTCAGTGCTTCTGTTTCCTTGGTCCTGTTCTTGAACAGTCTGTGTGACCAACCTTTAGTTTGTGACTTGGGACTTCTACTCAGAAGAGCTTTTAGGAATGTGATTAGATCCCAGTGGAACTTGGATGGGTGTATAAAGTTAACCTTTCCCCAGCTGGGATTAAAACAAGCCATTATTTTCTATCTGAGAAAGCTCCTATCAACAGGCAGTAATAACTGAGAGATAAAAAGGAGCTGCCAGTCTCAACTGGTGTTGGTCTGATAGGAGGTGAAGCTTGCTGAATCTGAGATTGGCAGAGACCTCGCACAGAGTTCCACAGAGTTGAATGCTCACCCAGGGAAACAAAAATGGCCATTGCAAAATCTAGCTGAATTAGCCCCAAATTTTCCATCAAGAAGGCTTTACACATTAGAATTAGCCAGGCTGGAAAAGACTTTTGAGACTGTTGAGTCCAACCTAGCACCTAACACCTTCCACTTAACTAAGCCGTAGCACTAATTGCCTTGTCCAGACTCACACACCTCCAGGCACAGCGACTCCACCTCCCTGGGCAGCCCATTCCAATGCCAATCACTCTCTCTGTCTTGCTGTCTTCTTCCTAAGATCCAGCCTAGACCTCCCCTGGCACAGGGCTGGCTGCTAGGTTGGGCTGGATGAGCTTGGAGGTCTTTTCCAGCCTGCTTGATTCTGTGATTCTATGATTCTATGGAGAACATTTTCTTCTGGAATGCAATGGGAGCTTTGAGGTCCCTTCCAATCTAAACAATTCTTTGATTCTATGATGATCTTGGAGGTCTCTTCCAACCTGGTTTCCTTTCTAATCTCTGTATCTAGTCCCAACTTTACAATTTGACAGTCCAGAAAGCTTCAAAAATGGAAACAAAACCTCCTCAGCTCTGAAGTGGTTTAGTTTCCTTAACTCGGTGTCCCTTTTTTATGTTAATCCTGACTCGTTCACTTAAGTTGGTTGGGGGTTTTTGTGAGATTGTTTGGTTTATTTTCTTTCCCTATTTAAATTACCTGTGTTGCTCAAGCTCCACCCTTCTCATGCATGCCCTGTTCATGTGTCACCATAGAATCATAGAACCATCCCTGGAGGTGTTGAAGCAAAGCCTGGATGAGGCACTTAGTGCCATGGTCTGGTTGACTGGATAGGGCTGGGTGCTAGGCTGGACTGGATGATCTTGGAGGTCTCTCCCAACCTGGTTGATTCTATTCTATTTTATTTTGTTTGAGTCTCTGGGAAATTTAAAGTAGAACTGAGACAGGGTGGATCTTGAACCTGCCCCCAGGTGTCCCACTTCTGTCTAGTGCCCCTACGAAAACAGAGGACCTGCCTGGTTCTTTCTCTCTTTCACCTCCCTGCCTGCCAGCACTACCCCTTCTGCCTGCTGCTGCTCCTGTTGTTTTTACCAGGTGGCCATCCCAGCACATGGTGGACACCACACCCTTCCTGAAAATCTACCCATCTATTGCCAGTGTGCTAGTTTGAAACTAGCTGGGATATTGTGGTGAGAAGGATTAGATGCTGGGCTGTGCAGAGGAAACAATGGTGACGTCTGCTGCACTCATAGGCTTGCTGGGATGGATAAGAACAAGAACACAAACATAGATAAGACAATGTCAGTGTGTGTGTCTGTGTCTCTTGCAGTTTGTGTTTCTCCCTGGGCTGCTTCTGTGTAACTAACCATTTTGCTTCCAATCCCCCTTGCCAGAGACAGAGAGTTACCCTCTCTGGCTCTGGCTGCCTCCCTTTTCTCCCTAGCCTGCTGTCTAACTAATCCCTCTGCTTCCTAACCCACCTGGCTGATTCTCCAAGCTCACCTTGATTGCAAGGCAAAGTCTGGGATAAGGTAGAGTGAGGTGAGAAGGAGGTGGAAGGGTAGTTGGGAGCCCCTCCTGGGGACTCTGGCTTTTGGGAGGGCTGTTGTGTTTCTGCATTGCCTTTTTAACTTGTCTATTCCTGGCTGTAGCTGTAGAGATTGTAACTATCTGCTAAGCTGTAAATATAAACCTTCATTCCTTAACTTCCAGCTTGCCTGAGTCTAGTCTGGGTGTGTGGGGGCAGATAACACCCAAACCATCACAACCACCAATCTGGTTGTATAGATGCCTATATTTGTACCTTGTTTTCCCTTCCCTATACCTCTTTGTAACTCCCCTACCTTACATACCTTCTATCTGCTGTCAAAGTGTTTGCTTTTAGCTTCCAAATCGAAGCCAGGTTGTTTATTTGGGTGTGGTGTTTCACCCTCTTCCTGTCCACATCTAATTCCTTGCTTTCCAAAAGGATGGAGGGAGAGAGAGGAAGGCATCCTATTATTGTATCCATTCTGTTAGCTATATTTTGAGTCTCTGGGAGACATAAACTAGAACCAAGACCAAGCTAAAAGGAGTTTGGCTGCAATTTAACAAACAGTTACACCATTTCCAAGGAGAATGGAGAGCTACAGATCTGAATCACCTAAACTAATACAGGCTTTGGGATGAAGTTGAAGAAGAGGTTAGCCAAGACCTGTGCTGTTAGACAACAGCGTGTTTATGGTTGTGTATCACCAGCTGTGTGTGCCTAAGCCTTTATGATGCAGTCTGAAGCCAAGGGCTGATTTGCTGCAAATTTAAACCCTAAGAAAGCAGATTTAGGCTGAAGATGATATTTTGCAGCTTTCCTGCTTGCCCTAGCCAAAATAAAAAGGAAATAAAATTGTACAGTAGGAGAAAAAAGAAAAAGAGAATTCTGCCTTATGTGGCTAAAGAAGGAACAGAATTTGTATGCCTGCAATGGCAAGGGAGGGGGAAGAAGAGAAGTATTTTGTACCTGCAATGGCAAGGGAGGGGGAAGAAGAGAAATATTTTGTACCTGCAATGGCAAGGGAAGGGGAAGAAGAGAAATGAGAGCTGATAGGCAGTGTCTGTTGTATGCAAAATCCCCTGCAGTATAGGAAGCGCTGAAGTGCGTGGCCAGAGAGTGGCACTTACAGAGGGTTATATGCCACAGCTATTGAGTCCAGCAGATCCCTGCTCCCCAGTTTCAGAGGGACAGGGATCTGCTGGAGAGGGTCCAGCAGAGGGCTAGGAGGATGATGAGGGGACAGGAGGACATGGCTGATGAGGAGAGGCTGAGGGCCCTGGGGCTGTTTAGTCTGGAGAAGAGAAGACTGAGA
>WAAF01016069.1:3931-14436 GCA_013400475.1 Tricholaema leucomelas
ATTCTATGATGCTATGTTATCAATACCCAAAGTTATGACTTAGCAAAGGGACAGGAGTGCCAGGAAGCATGGAAAATCACTTGCAGTTAAACAGGTGAAATACAGGAATGCCTGAAGAGCACTGTTCCCCATGCTGCCTCATTAGCTACCCAGTGGACAACAACCATACTGCCATGGCAGTTGGCTTTCAAAGCACCACTCCCCAACTAGCACATAAGCCAAGAGAACCTCAGCAATATGCAGGTTGGCAAAGCCCCTCAGGATCACCAAGTCCAACCTAGAAGCCTACTCTCCTGAATCCACCTTAAACCATAGCCCTAAGCACCACATCCAATCCACCCTTAAACAACATATCCAGGCTGGGTGACTCCACCACCTCCCTGGGCAGCTCATTCCAGTCCCTGACCACTCTGCCTGTGAAAAGCTTTTTCCTAGTGTCCAATCTACACCTCCCTAGGCTCAGCTTGAGGCCATTCCCCTTTGTTCTGGCTCCAAATACCTATGAGTAGAGCTCAGCAGCAGCCTCTCCACAATGTCCCTTCAGGTAGTTGTAGACATCTATGAGGTCTGCCCTCAGGCTCCTCTTTCTCACACTGACCATCCTCAGCCCCCTCAATTG
Organism: Tricholaema leucomelas; assembly: GCA_013400475.1. Classification (NCBI taxonomy): domain Eukaryota; kingdom Metazoa; phylum Chordata; class Aves; order Piciformes; family Lybiidae; genus Tricholaema lacrymosa; species Tricholaema leucomelas. The sequence continues at coordinate 4,551 of WAAF01016069.1, forward strand.
CTCCTCAAAAGATTTATTCTCCATAAGATTTCCTTCTCATAATCCATTGATGTACTGAGAGCCAGCAACAGGTACCCATGCCAACAACAGGTACCCATCAGAGGCCAGGCTGCATACAGGTCAGTCAGTTCAGCAGCTCCCTTCCAGATTGCTCTGTAAGTGCTCAGTGCACAGTAGAGGTCATTAACTTGCATGCCTTCTGCTCTTCCATGTAGGCAAGAGCTTTCCTGCAGCGTGCTGGCAGATGATAGGGATTGCTGAACTGAACCCTGCTGGCAAAAGGATTCTTTGCAGTTTTGAAATTCATTTTCTCAGATGGTCCAAGCTGGATCTTGGCTTTTGCCACCATGCTTGTCCCTTCTCAGTGGGGAGAGGAATCTCAATACATGCCAGTTTTGTCTGTGCTGCATATTCTCAGCTTTCCCAGACTGAGAAATAAATTTTCTGTTGCATGATTTTTACCTTGGTGCCATCCTGCACTCATCTGGCATTTGAAGATACACAGTAGATATGTAAAGGATTCTGAAGGTCCACTTCATAGACTCATGGAATCAACCAGGTTGGAAGAGACCTCCAAGCTCATCCAGTCCAATCTATCACCCAGCCCTATGCAGTCAACCAGACCATGGCACTAAGTGCCCCATCCAGTCTTCTGATGCATTCAGAAATGAAATGTTGTGAGGGATACAGTTCAGTGATGGAGAAGTGAACATTGGAATGGGCTGCCCAGGGAGGTGATGGAGTCACCATCCCTGAAGGTGTCCAAGACAAGCCTGGATGGGGCACTTAGTGCCACGGTCTGGTTGATTGGCTAGGGCTGGGTGCTAGGTTGGACAGGGTGATCTCAGAGGTCTCTTCCAACCTGGTTGATTCTCTGGTTCTATGATAAGGTATCAGAGAAGGTCAAGCTCAGTGCAGATAAGTTTCATTAGAAAATTGGCCTTGTGCATGTCTGTTGTATGAAGTGTACTGAATGCCTAAAATGAGCCTGCCCAGCCTGTGGCTCTGTTATGTTGTTGGCTCCCTGACTGATGGAAATGTGGGTTTCACAGAATCATAGAATGGTTTAGGTTGGAAGGGACCTCAAGGATCATCCAGCTCCAACCCCCTGCCATAGGCAGGGACACCTCCCACTAGAGCAGCTTGCTCAAGGCCTCATCCAGCCTGGCCTTGAACACCTCCAGGGAGGAAGCATCCACAACCTCCCTGGGCAACCTGTGCCAGTGTCTTACCACCCTCACTGTAAAGAACTTCCTCCTAACATCCAGTCTAAATCTGCCCTCTGCCAGTTCAAACCCATTCCCCCTCGTCCTGACATTCCCAGACCTTGTCAATAGTCCCTCCCCAGCCTTCCTGTAGGCTCCCTTCAGATACTGCAAAGCCACTCTAAGGTCTCCTCGAAGCCTTCTCTTTTCCAGGCTGCAGAGCCCCAACTCTCTCAGCCTGTCCTCATAGCAGAGCTGCTGCAGCCCTCTGAGCATCTTCGTGGCTCTCCTCTGGACCCGCTCCAGCAGTTCCATGTCCTTCTTGTGCTGGGGGCTCCAGAACTGCACACAGCACTCCTGGTGGGGTCTGATGAGAGCAAAGTAAAGGGTTTGTGCTCACTTGGTGCTCTTCTCACTTCCTGAATGTCTGTTGAATCTTCACCTGTATCCTCTGATGGGCTTTAGCACTATGCCAGTGAACTTTCTCACCCATTTGTCCACCTCATTTTGTCTTCTAACACACATGTCATATTTTAGTTTCATTCTAGCCATTGACAGCTGATGTTATGGTGCCTTTCTGAACAGTATTTTAGCTTAGTTAATCTGGCCATAATAACTGCTCAAAATTAACAAGCTGTGTTGCAAGTAATTACTTATTATGGTTCTGATCATTTAGAGAGCAGCCACTGTGTTCCCTTGCATTTGTGAAGGCAGATGATGCTGTGTTCACTCGGAAGAGTGACAACTTGCAGCCATGGAAATGCCCTACAGATGTGCTCCTGGAAAATCACACTGACAAAGAAGCAGTTCAACAAGAGGTTTAACAAAGCCAAGTGCAGGGTCCTACACTTTGGCCACAATACTCCCATGCAGTGCTACAGACTGAGGGGGTGAGTGGCTGGAGAGCAGCTTGGCAGAGAGAGACCTGGCAGTGCTGGGTGATAACTGGCTGGGCATGAGCCAGCAGTGTGCCCAGCTGGCACAGAAGGACAAGGGCATCTTGGCTTGTGACAGGGATAGTGTGGCCAGCAGCACTGGGGATGTAATCCTGCCCCTGGGCTGGCACTGGGGAGGCCTCACCTCAAGCACTGTGTGCAGCTCTCAGCCCCTCACTGCAAGAAAGATATTGAGGGGCTGGAGCTGCTCCAGGGGAGAGCAATGAGGCTGGGGAGGGGACTGGAGGGGAAGGCTGCTGAGGAGAGGCTGAGGGAGCTGGGAATGGTTAGCCTGGAGAAGAGGAGACTCAGGGAGGACCATAGCACACTGTACAGCTAGATGAAGGGAAGCTGTAATAAGGTGGGGGTCAGGCTCTGCTCCCAGGCAACTTGCAACAGAATGAGAGGGCCTGGAGCTGCAGCGAGGTTTAGTTTGGATGCTAGGAAGCACTTCCTCAGGGAAAGGGTCATTAGACCCTGGAATGGACTGCTGAGGGAGGTGGTGGAGTCACTGTCCCTGGAGGTGCTTGGATGTGGCAATCTTAGACTAGCGCCATGGTCTGGTCCTTGTGGCAGTTAGGTCATAGGCTGGAGTTGATGATGTCAGAGGTCTGTTCCAGCCTCAACGATTCTGTGCTCCAGTGACAAGCAGAATGAGGCCATTTCACAACAGAAGGGCTTCTGCCATATGTTGTTTTTCAGAGGTTTTCTACACAAGGACAGAAGTGTTAGCATAGCAGGACCGTTACAGTACTACTTCTATTTGTTCTGAGAATCAATCTCCAGTGGAGACAAACAGTTGAGAACCATAAAAGGAACAGGAATGTGACTTCATTCCACTCTCAAATTCACCACCCAGAGGTTCTGTGCATCTACATTATCTTTTGATTCTGCAGCAGTGTGGGACACACTGCTGAATTAGGAATGTGTTGTGTTGAGAGTGCAGCTTTTAAAAGGAAAGCCAGTGAAAGCAGCTCAGTTGCAGGGAGGCCCAGGTGTGTGCCCTGCTAGAGAACTCTAAAGCTCTCTCAGAAATACCTAACCTGAGTTACCATTTATCACAGAATCATAGAATGTCAGGGGCTGGAAGGGACCTCCAAAGATCATCTGGTCCAGGCCCCCTGCCAGAGCAAGATCAGCTATACCAGATCACACAAGGAACACATCCAGATGGTTCTTGAATATCTCCAGGGAGGGAGACTCCACGACCCCCCTGGGCAGCCTGTGCCAGTGCTCTGTCACCCTCACAGGGGGAAAATTCTTCCTCAGGTTCACATGGAACCTCCTATGCCTCAGCTTCCACTCATTGCTCCTTGTCCTGTCACTGGGCATCACCAAGCAGAGCCTGGCTGCATCCTCCTGGCACTCATCTTGCACATATTTATGAGCATGAATGAAGTCAGCCCTTAGTCTTCTCCTCTCCAAGGAAAAGACTCTGACAGATGAGGTACAGCTGATGCTCACTAGCAGAGGAGTTACAAAAGGAAGAGGTAGCTCTTGAGGTGGTTCTGTTGTGCATGAAGAAGAGTGTGTCCAGCAGATCCAGGGAGATTCTCCTGCCTCTCTACTTTGCCCATGAGTGTGTCCAGCAGATCCAGGGAGATTCTCCTGCCTCTCTACTTTGCCCATGTGAGGCCTCACCTGGAATACTGCGTCCAGCTCTGGGCTCCCCAGTTCAAGAGGGACAGGGATCTACTGGAGAGAGTCCAATGAAGGGCTACAAGGATGGTTAAGAGACTGGAGCACTGCCTGATGAGGAAAGGCTGAGAGCCCTAGGGCTGGAGAGGAGAAGACTGAGTGGGAGGAGGTGCAACAGGAGTGATGAAAAATGTGGAATGGGATATTTCAGTTGAGAAAAATGACCAAAGAAATACCTGAAGGCTGTAGTGAGGAATGCTGTGAGAAAGGTGACTACAGGATGATTTAGGCATCATTCTCAGGACACCTGAACTAGGGCATTGCAGGCAAATGAGCAAGAGGAAATAACTTCTCGGTACAGATTTCAGCTGTGGGAACCCTTTTATCAGACACTGTACAGATGTATAGACTGGCTCAAAAAGAGGTTAGACCAAATGAGTTGTGTTGGACCTAGTGATGGCAATTAAACACAAAAGCCTTTAACTCAGAGAGCTTCTAAACCACTGCAAGATCCTTCACATCCTTTTTTCCCCCTTACCTGTATTTTTAGGCATTGGTACTAACCACACTGATAAAGCAGATCTGGAGCCTTTGCTTTTCCTGAAAAAAAAGAGACACTTTTGTTTCCTGAAGCATTTCTCTTCAGCCCTGGATATGAAAAGGCCAACCTGACAATTAGATGTTGGAAACCAGAGGTTTGTGTGATTTATCCAGCAGCGCAGGTGCAGCTCTGTAAAGAAGCATTTTGTTTCCTCACTCTGAAGACAAACTGCAACTACCTGAAGGGACATTGTAGAGAGGCTGCTGCTGCTGCTGGGCTCTTCTCACAGGTAGTTGGGGACAGAACAAGGGGGAATGGCCTCAAGCTGAGGCTGGGGAGGGTTAGATTGGACGTTAGGAAAAAGTTTTTCACAGGCAGAGTGGTGAGGGACTGGAATGAGCTGCCCAGGGATGGAGTCACTCACCCTGGATGTGTTTCAGGGTGGTTTGGATGTGGTGCTCAGGCCTATGGTTTAAGGTGAATGTTGTAGAGCAGGGTTCTAGGTTGGACTTGGTGATCCTGAGGGGCTTTGCCAGCCTGCATGCTGCTGTGATTCTGTGATAAGTTTGATGTGTTTTTGCTAAAGCCTGGGTGGCTGCTATCAAAGATGGTTTTCATTCTCCCAGCTAAAACAGCTATTTGTCTTTAATCCTCTTTAATAACACTCTCCTTCCCCTGAGAACAATACTCTAACCCCTGTGAATACTCTAATCGTGCTCTTAGCTTAATGTTAGGAGAGTTTAAAGCAAAGAGGTGCCAAACTCAGCTGATGTTTGTGCTTACCTGATGCACTTCTATGAAAATTCAAATTAACCTGGAGAGGCTCATGAGGAATCTCTGTAATTGCACAGGTGTGAGCAAAGCCAGGAGGTGCCCTGTATCCCTAGAAGACATTGGCAGCAGAGTTGAGCTGTGCAGTCAGTACATTCCTGTAATGTATCCCACTGCACAGAGTAAAAGGAGGTTTAAATTCCAATTTAAAGCATTCTTTAAATATTCCCAGGAATGAGGCATTCTTGGGTGATCATTTGTCACCATTTGAGCTCACAGATCATTTTTTTCCTCTTTTTTTTTCATGCACACAGCACTGAACTCATCTGTGACCCTGGACATATTCTCCAAACTAAACACAAAGATGTTAACATTCTCAACCAGGATGGGTCTGAATGAGAGTACCACAGAGAGAAAATAAGAAGTTTAAGCAGCCCTATGAGGAGAGGCTGAGGGAGCTGGGGGTGTGCAGCCTGCAGAAGAGGAGGCTCAGGGCAGAGCTCATTGCTGTCTGCAGCTACCTGAAGGGAGGCTGTAGCCAGGTGGGGTTGGGCTCTGCTGCCAGGCAAGCAGCAACAGAAGAAGGGGACACAGTCTCAAGTTGTGCCAGGGGAGGTCTAGGCTGGATGTTAGGAGGAAGTTGTTGGCAGAGAGAGTGATTGGCATTGGAATGGGCTGCCCAGGGAGGGGGTGGAGTTGCCATCCCTGGAGGTGTTGAAGCAAAGCTGGATTGGGGACCTTAGTGCCATGGTCTGGTTGATTGGCCAGGACTGAGTGCTAGGTTGGGCTGGATGAGCTTGGAGGCCTCTTCCAACCTGGCTGATTGATTCTATGATTCTATGAACTAAAAGTTATTAAGTTTAAGTTGTATTAAGTTATTAAGTTTGCTAACTACATTAAAACATTAACGAAAAGCCCAGGAGTCGACTGCCTTTGATGCACTACACAACAAACAGATGTAAACCCAAAACCAAACAACCCCAGACCCCTCTATTCAAGTAACTCATTCTGCAGTAGTAGGTAGCTTCTCTTCTAATTGAATTTGGCAGAGCTCTCTAAACAAGAATGCTGGTGCAGAATCCTGATGAAAGCCTGACATTTGTTACATCCAGCAAAGATTATTTTAGCAAGTAACAATAGGCAGCATTCATACAGGGGGAAATTGATTTTTTTGTTGTTCTTTAAAGAAAACCAAAAAGAAAGAGGAATTTTAATTAAGAAAATGTGTAGCTATTTTATTTTGTTTCTGAAACAAAGGGGAGAGGGGGGTGGGGAGAGGCAGAAATTAGCAAAGAATTATTGGCTGGACTTTTGTGGTGCTGAGAACCCAGAATTTCTGCCTGATCCCTCCAAAAAGGAGTAGGAGGGAGAGTTTCTCAGCCTCCCTGCAAAAGAGCTTATGGACACAGAGGGTCTGCAGTCTCTGGAACCTGATGGTATTGTAGTAGGCAATGCAATTGTAGAACTTGGTTGTAGCACTCAAGCAGCAGATCCCTCATCAGGTTGCTTCTCCTTCTCCCTCATCAGACTGCTTCTCCTTCTCCCTCATCCAGCTGCTGCTTCTTCTCCCTCATCAGACTGCTTCTCCTTCTCCCTCATCAGACTGCTTCTCCTTCTCCCTCATCAAACTGCTGCTTCTTCTCCCTCATCAGACTGCTTCTCCTTCTCCCTCATCAGACTGCTTCTCCTTCTCCCTCATCAGACTGCTTCTCCTTCTCCCTCATCAGACTGCTTCTCCTTCTCCCTCATCAAACTGCTGCTTATTCTCCCTCATCAGACTGCTTCTCCTTCTCCCTCATCAGACTGTCCCATCTCCAGAAAGCTGACTACAAGTTTCATATTTATCAGAATCATAGAACCAACCATGTTGGAAGAGCCCTCCAAGAGGGTAACAAAGGCAATCTTTATTGTTGTTGATGAACAAGGGGAAGATGATTTAGACTCTCACAGCAGCCTGTGCCTGGGCTCTGTCACCCTTACAGTCAAGAAGTTCATCCTCATTTTGAGGTGGAACTTCCTGTGCTGTAGTTTCCATCCTTACCCTTGTCCTATCCCAGGGCACAAGTGAGCAGAGGCTGTCCCTGTCCCTTCCTTCCTGACCCCCCCAGCCCTCAGATATTGATAGACATTGCTCAGATCCCATCTAGGACTTCTCTCCAGACTAACCAGTCTGAGGTCCCTCAGCCTCTCCTCATAGGGCAGGGCTCCAGCCCCTTAATCATCTTCATAGCTCTCCCTGGGGCTATTTCAAGTAGATCCCTGTCTCTCCTGTACTGGGGAGCCCACAACTGGTTATCTGTGGGCTACAAAGTGCAGGCAATTTGCAAGGGCATGATTTACAAGACAGAATAGAATAGAATAGAATAGAATAGAATAGAATAGAATAGAATAGAATAGAATAGAATAGAATAGANTGCTCCAGGCCCCTCCCCAGCCTTGTTGCCCTTCTCCAAACACCTTCCAGCACCTCAACATCTCTCTTGAATTGAGGAGCCCAGAAGTGCCAAGTTTCTGCAGGGCTTTGCATGGCAGAAGAAGCCTCAGCAAACTACTGTTCAGTTGTTGTGCCTGAAAACAGCACATGAGGCTGTGGCACGTGGCATATGGCATTTCATATTAAGGTGGTCTGTGATCTCATGCAAACCAGACAAACTAATAGGCACAGGACTTTACAAAATCATCCCTGCTTAATATACATTAACCTTCTGCAGGTCATGGCAAAATCCCTTTAGAGACTCGAATGACAAATGTCTCTACAATGCTGACATTTGGACTCTCCAAAGCTTTCACCACTTGATGATAATGTAATAATCTTCTACAGCAAAAAAAGATTAACCCAGGCCTGCACTGGAATCACAGAATCATAGAATCAACCAGGTTGGAAGAGACCTCCAAGCTCATCCAGTCCAACCTAGCACCCAGCCCTGTCCAATCAACCAGACCATGGCACTAAGTGCCTCATCTGGGCTTGGCTTCAACACCTCCAAGGCTGGTGACTTCTTGAGCAGTCCATTCCAATGCCAATCACTCTCTCTGCCAACAACTTCATCCTAACATCCAGCCTAGACTTCTTCTGGCACAGGTTGAGACTGTGTCCCCTTGTTCTGTTGCTGCTTGCCTGGCAGCAGAGCCCAACCCCACCTGGCTACAGCCTCCCTTCAGGTAGCTGCAGCAGCAATGAGCTCTGCCCTGAGCCTCCTCTTCTGCAGGCTGCACACCCCCAGCTCCCTCAGCCTCTCCTCACAGGGCTGTGCTCCAGGCCCCTCTCCAGCCTTGCTGCCCTTCTCTAGACACCTTCCAGCACCTCAACATCTCTCTTGAAGGATTGAGGAGCCCAGAACTGAACACAGCACTCAAGGAGTGGCAATGTCCTCAGCAAACTGTTGTCCTTGCTGGCCACTGGAGTCCTTGATTGCTGAGCACAGCATGTGACAGGTCCACCCTTTGCTTTCCACCCTGTCACTTTCACATGTGGTTTGCACAACACATTTCCTCCCAGGAGGGATTTTTGGACATTGTTGTTGTTGCTGTTGTTGTTTAACTTTCCTTTTTCTGGAAAAGCACCAGCATGAAGCCCATAGGATGCTTTCCCACAGGATGTGTTATTAAGCCACAGCAGCAGAGTGCTGCATCAACTGCCTGGATGCATTCATTGCGCAGTACAGTGAGGTCCAGAGGCTGCTCAAGCGCCAGTAGTTCTCTGCTGCTTTTGTCCCTTCTGTGCTGACGACTGAATTACAGGGGGAAACAAATTGTGTTGCATGAAATTATAGTTGGAGAAGCTAATTACATTGTCCTCATCTAGGACTGTTTGAAACCCTCAGTGGAGTACACAGGCAGCTGAAATAAGATTTGACAACGCACGTGAATAATTGTAGCTGGTTTCTAAGCCGATGGCTGTGATGAATTATAAAGAAGGCTACTCTCAGGGACAAAAAAAGTGACAAACTGTGGACTAAGACCTAAAAACAGAAAGCAGGTAGCCTCCATGTGTCCATTAAAAAAAAAACCAACCAAACCCCCTACCAATAAAACAAAGCAAAATAACAAAAAACAAACCTCAAAATAAAACCAAAGGAAAAAACCTCCACCAAACCCCCCAGACCAAACAGGTTTAGTTTTATTACAGCTTCATATTGTTTCCTGTCAGTTTCTTTCTCAGGGCTGCTTTTGCCTCAGGAGAGGCATTGGCATGTCTGTGCTCTTTGGTCCTCATCCTGATGAAGCAGTCTGAAGTCATGTATTGTGCTGAGCTCCAAGACACTCTGTGCTTTGCAGATTGCCTGGGGATGGTGGAGGTGTGACATTGCATTAATCAAAGGAGAAAGACTCAGCTGTGTAAAGGTTTGCTGCTCTAGTTATGACCTCAGTCACTTGTGAGCTAGCATTGCCTCCAGATCTGGAGCTTCTGTTACAACAGATAGTAGATGGTAGATAGTAGCTGAAGATGAGGCAGCAGTGTGCCCAGGTAGCCAAGAGAGCCAATGGCATCCTGGCCTGGATCAGGAGCAGTGTGGCCAGCAGGACAAGGGAGGTTATTCTGCCCCTGTGCTCAACACTGGTCAGGCCACACCTTGAGTGCTGTGTCCAGGTCTGGGATCCTCCATTCAAGAGAGATGTTGAGGTGCTGGAAGGTGTCCAGAGAAGGGCAACAAAGCTGGTGAGGGGCCTGGAGCACAGCCCTGTGAGGAGAGGCTGAGGGAGCTGGGGGTGTGCAGCCTGCAGAAGAGGAGGCTCAGGGCAGAGCTCATTGCTGTCTACAACTGCCTGAAGGGAGGCTGTAGCCAGGTGGGGTT